>JAUMHN010414290.1:0-14015 GCA_032360265.1 Heliamphora ciliata
TATATATATTTTGTTTAATATCTTTTGGCTTGCATGCTTGTGTGCCTGTTCGGTCTGCATGCTTGTGTTGGCTCTTGTGAATCTATTAAATACTGCTTTGATTATCCTATGATTGTATGTTATCACATGTACTGGCTCTTGGCTTAATACATTCTCATGAGGAATTGTACTTTATCCTTCAGATTAGTCGATCGTGGATGTTTCAAGGCATTTAAGTTTTGTGTATACCATGCATTCACACACACACTCTTTGAGCATGATGTCCTGTTGGGTTTGTAAGATCGATTTCATCTAATTTCCTTAGTGTCCCTCCTTCGGTTGCTTGGATGACCGATATTTGTGGTTTACCTTCAGTTGCTTTCTCTCTAGCCTGTATCCCAATCCTTATGTCTGTGACGGCCTATGAGATTGTGCTTGTCTCTTCTAGATGATACCGTCTTTTGAAAAGATTCTCTCTTCACCTTCTCCTTCTTTTAAAAAAAATATATATATATATATAATTAAAAAAGGAATAAAATAGTTGAAATCATGTTGGTTGTGTGCCTGTCCTTCTTTTTTTTTTCCTTGACTGAGGTTCGTGCGTATGACTTAAGGTCCAAATGCTAGATGGTTTGACTTCAATGCTTTCTTGTTGGTTGTGATACTCTGGTCTTTGGATTGTGTCTTTCCTTATCTCTCTTCAAGTCTTATGCTCCTCGATCTCCGGGTTTTTCGGTGTACACTTTTAATGCATTGGCATTGTATTTGCTTTTTGCGCCTTATACTCCATGCTTAGTTCGGCTAAACTTGATTTCGTATTCTAATTCATGCGAAGAAATTTGGCTTATGTTATCCTTGGTTCATCGATCTCATATCTTTACTGGCTCATCTTGCAAGTTTCTTGGTTCATCTTGTATGCCTTCACATATATATTCATATATGGTTCCTTTGCGTGTGATCTTGTGTGCCAGTATGTATGCCTGCTTGACTGTTTTTAGATATGGGGTGCTGCCTGAGAGGGAGCAGTTTGAACAGTGGTCTGCGCTCGCTAGGCGATCGTTGAGCGCTCGAGCGCTCTTGGGTGCTTGTTAAGCACTCGAGCACAAATGTGCTGATACACGCTCGTTGGGCGCTCGAGCGCCCAGGAGCTAATACGCGCTTTTGGGTCGCTCAAGCGCCGTTGTTCTGGCCCCTTTTTAAAGGGTGGGTCCCCCTCCAGCTCATTCATTCCTCTCTCTCTCTCTTTCTCTCTCTAGCTTCCATCTCTGACGACCTTTTGCCTTTTCGACGAACGTTTCGGTAAACTTTCCGACAACCATCCATCTTCCAAGCTCCTCATCTTCACATTCATAGGTATTTCTCCATCTCTTTCCCTTCTCTCTCTTCTCTCTCTCTCTCTCTCTCTCTCTCTCTCTCTTATCTCTCCTATGCTTTTATTGTGTGTTATTTTTTTCTGTGCTGTGTTGGCATTGTTTTCCTTTTAGCCGGCGAGCCTTCTAGGACTAAGTCCCAATGGTGGAAACGCCTGAGCCGTCTTGGGTATGATCCTTTCATCTCCCCCCGGGCTAAAAATCAGTACGCTGCTCTAGCCAACTGGGGTGTCCTGGTGGAGCAAACTGTTCATATCCACACCTTTGTGGATAACGGCCTCGCTGCCCAGTTCACCGCGCGTGGCTGGAATGGTGCATGCCAAGGTCACAGGGTCATCTTTCCTGAGATGGTTCAGGAATTCTATGCCAACACCCTCGACATATCCTTTGACACTTTCACCCTCACTTCTTGGATTCAGAATCACTAATTTATCCTCACTGTTGAGGATATCGCAACCCTGTTGGGGGCTCCGTTCGTCCCGAACCCCCAATTTTCATTTGACGAGGCAGTCACCCCGATCTGCCGTGAGGTCTTCTGGGAGCTCACCGGTGGGGCCCACTTTTATAAACTGACCCTTAAATAAGCCCACCTCACTCCTCCATATCGGGCTCTCAACAAGATTATTGCCTCGATTATCGATCCTACCGGCCATACCTCCGACATTCCGCCCATTCAGGCTAAGCTTTTATATGCCATTGGGCGTGGTTTTTCATACGACCTTCCCCGGCGTATCTGGCTTCAGATCGCCAGCTATGCTCACCAGCTTCAGGCCACTACAGGCCTTCCCTTTTGCTCCCTCATTACTCGTCTGTGTAATGCCCGTTCTATCCCTACATTCCTTTTCGAGCCTTCGATCTTTTCGAAAGGTGATTTTTCTGCTTAATCTGAGAACCTAAGCAATGCTCTTATCTCGACTGATCTTGATGTCCTACCTGTTCATCTTTGTTCAGATCTTGAGTTTCCCCCGATTTAGCTTATCTATCCGAGCATCTTTGTGGCTCAGGCTCCAGCTCTGGCTATTTTCGATGCCCCTCGTCCGTCCTTCCCCCCTTCGTCTGGTCCCTCTGAGCCTAGTCCCTCCTCATATTCGGGACCCTACTCTAGTGGTGATGCGTACATCACCATTATGGGTCACCTTGAGCGGTTTGATACCCGTTTTGACTCGCTTGATGCGAGTATCCGGGATCTCTATTCCGGTTAGGAGCTCCTGCGTGGCCAGTTTGCTTCCAGTCATGATCTCCTCCAACAGTGGATGACCGACCTCGGCTCCCATGTCGCCTCTCTTCAGATCCAGGTGCAGTATCTCCATCAGCGTATTGTGGACGATTACCCGAGTCCAGCTCATGATGACGGCGATGGTGGTGGTCCTTCCTGTGCTTAGATCTTTCGGGCCAAAGGGGGAGAGATGTATAGGGGGAGGGGAGATGCATAAATAGGGGGAGATTCATGGTAGTAGTTAATTTTTTTTGGCTTGGGGCTTCTACACATGTATTGGTTTTGGGTTGGCTTTTATGTATCTTTCCGATATATACATTAGTTTGGGTTTGATGGTCTAAATGCAATCTGAAATGAAAAATCAAATGCTATTCTCTTGTCATATGATTCATGTTCTCTTATTTGCATATGTTCTTTATGGTTGTTTGATTTCTAACATCATGTGTATCAGGGTTTGAAAGCGTCCTTCTTTTGTGGTCCTGACCGTCTGCCTCAAAGTTAGTTTAGGATGTTTTTATCTTTTTCTTTCTTTCCCTGTATATTTTGTCGTTTTGGGGTTTTGTCCCAAAAATGCCAAAGGAGGAGATTGTAAATGAAATTGGCAAGTTTCCAGGTGTCTTGAAAAAACCACCTAGCTTCTGTAATTTTTTTGGGGTTGGGTCATTTTTGTTTTTGTCCTTGATGCATGTCCCTTTCTTTTTTGCTTTTTCTCACCTTTTCTTCTCGGTGCTCACCGGGCACTTGAGAAGCGCTCGAGGGCTATTTTGGCACTCGTTGGGTTCTCAACAGGTGCTCAAGCGTTAGTATGGTGACATTATTTCTAGTAGGCTCCACTCACTAGGTGCTCAAGAGGCGTTCGAGCGCTGTTCTAGCGCTCTCTCGGCGCCCCTCAGGCGCTCGAGCGCTAGGCCCTTTGTGCTTGCCTCTAGCTATTTCCGTTTGCCTCGCTCGCCAAGCGCCCTTAGAGCGCTTGAGCGCTCTTAAGCACTTGCCATGCACTTGAGAAGCGGTCGAGCACTTCACCATGCGCTTGAGCAGTGCTTGTGAAGCGCTCAAGCGCTTAAGGTCAAACCCTAGGTTAAACCTTGTTATGGTGCTCGCTAGGCGCCTGCGGCACTCTCGAGCGCTCATGCACTCGCATGAGCTTGCAAGGCGCTCGAGCGCCCTGAGCCAATTTTCTTGCCACCTTTGTGTCTTGAACCCTAATAGTATATAAGCTTTTCCCATCCTCGTTTTTGTTCTCACCAAAAACCTTGAAATAATTAAGAGTGACAGATTTGGCACCCAATATTTTTCCTACATCTTGTCAAATCTTGTCTTCTCCCATGTAACAATCTAAGTGCCTTGATCTTACTAAAGTGAACACATCACCGTAGATTGTGTTACTCTCTCACACATTATTTGTTTTACATTTTGGTCATTCATCTGCATTTAAAACTTGCTCGGATCAGATATTAGCTGTTGGGTTACTTGGATCAGAAAGTTAAAACGACTTTGATCTGTGGAATCATAAAGGAGCTCGGGGAGCTATCTCAAGCAAATAAGTAAGGTCATCGTTGGGTAACGGGTGTAATTCTTTTATTCTTCTAGTTTGTACCTTTCTAATTCAGTGAAAAGTGCTTTCTATGTTGGTGTTGTGGTTTTCATCCTGGGGTTTCACCCAAGGATTTTCACGTTATATCTGTGTTTATTGTTCATGGATGTTGGTTATTTATTTTCAAACGCAAATAATCTTTTCGACATTTAAAACGTCTATGGATTATCTTATTCACCCCCCTCTAGGATTAATCGGGTTTCTCTACATTATTTCATAAGGTTTCTCGATTTCGGACAACGCTGGGCATGGGCACTAAACCATCATCTCGATCACCCACGAAACAAAAATAATCACCCTTAGGTGTACCAATCGATACCCTCCGTCGATCACAATCGATTGAGGCATGATAGGTGGCCAGTTAATCCATCCCTAGGATGATATCAAACGTGGTCATATTAAGAATGATGAAATCAAACTCTAAACAACAACTGGCAACCTCTAACTCACAGGATCTACAGACTCGTCCCAACACCACATTCCCACCAATCAAGATCTCTACACATAGCATTCTACCAAACGTGTCTACCTCTAACCCTAAAGCAAATGCAAAAGTAGATGAGATAAAAGAACGTGATGCTAGTATATTGACAAGAACACTGGCCCATGTGGTACAATAAGAGAGTACCTCTGATAACTGAAGTAATCGCTGCGGAGTCAGGCATAACTGGTGCCTTGGAGGAGTTGGGATCTGTAAGGGCGTGCACTCGGTCCTACGGTCCTCTAGTATGCCCACAATAGCCTTGTACTGCGTGCTGTCGCACTGACTGGACTAAAGCACCCCCTTCTATAACCGTAGAAGTTTGACCTGTTGGCTGCTATATGGCTGTTGCTATGGCTGCCGATAAGTCTATTGTCCTTGTGCTGACTGGACAAGTGGTGCACCTATCGTGTTCTATACACTCCCTCTTTGAGGGCAGTTCCTACGAAAATGCCTTGATTGGCCACACCCATAACAGACTGGTGCCTCTCTCCCCTAGGAATGAACATGTACGAACTCTGAAAACTGTCCCTTCTGTGGGCAATCAATCGCATGATGCCCTGATTGCCTGCACTGAAAACAAATAAGCTCCCTCTACTCCGACCGTCCCGACGAAACTACCGAGGGTGCTTGTGCTGAAAACTACTGATATGACTCAGTAGGGTAAGAACTAGGACCAAACGACCTTTTCATCTTATTGCGGCGTCCCCTTGACTGTGCACTCATTCCATATTATAGTGCTCTAGCTAATCTAGCCTTTCGGGTCTCATTCAAAGTGTTCTCAATGGTGACCACAGGCTCCACCAATTCAGTAAAGGCACATAGCCTTAATCCTGCCACTATTTCCTTGATCGCAGGCCTTAAACCCCTCTCAAACCTCTTTGAACGTAACTCATCAGTGACCACGGGTTCCTGTGCAAAGCGGGATAAACTAGTAAACCTGGCCTCATACTGTACAACATTCATCATCCCTTGGGTGAGAAAAAAGAACTCCTCTCGATAGATATCTCTAGAAGACTCGGGAAAATATTTCTCCAGAAATTCCTCCGTGAAAGAATCCCACGTACCTTCCACAACTATTCTAGCAAACTTTCGTCACTCGTGGGCATCACCACTTAGCTGAAAAGCAGCGAACGCAACTCTCAAGTCGTCCCTGACTATTTGTAATGTATCTAGGATCCTTGTCACAAGTTCTAGCCATTTTGTGGCTACCTTGGGATTGGGATCCCCAACAAAGGTAGGAGGATTAAGAGGCTAAAGCTCAAACATCGCTACAGTAGCCCTTAGCTATGGTACTCTCACCCCTCCCCTAGCGACCTCAGCTAGCTGACGGATGGAATCCACCATCTCACATAGCAAATTTACCCCATCTACTGGTCCTTGGGGAGCAATAGCATCCCCAACATTAAGGACTAGAACATCCCCTTGACCTAAACCACGACCAAGACCCCAACTACAACCTTGTCCTCTCCGCAAAAACATAGCCTCTATATGAAAAAAATATAGAGCATAACAAATTTCACGTACCAAGAAGCACTAACAACTGTGACAGGTCAATTTGAGTAAACTACTTAGATTTCTTGCTAGAAAATACGTCGGCCAACCGCATTTCTAACTTGGCTTCCAAGTTTGTTAATCCTAATGCCCAAAGGTAAGACAATTCAATCTTAAGGTCCAATCTCCATGCTCATGTATAACACAACATCCTCATGCTATAACAGATTATAATTCTCATGTTATCAAAATATTTAAACATATGCAATCAAGCACATGTAATTATCCTCACCGGGTGATGCAACCTCTCCCATGACTCTTAGATATTCAAACCTAAAACTCTAATACCAGGCTGTCACTCCCCAAAACCTGGCTCACGTGAACCACACAAGAAAAATAGTTTTGTGATACCAAGATCCATCAAAACCACCCGAGCCAAAACGGGTCCAAGAACATAAACCAAACGCGAATTCAAAACCTTTAAAAAAATGCACTTCTGAGGATTTATTTTAGATAAAAGAATAACCCACAAGAATAAGGTCAAGGTCAAGGTCAAGGTCTCAAGAGCTAAGCTTTGAAAACAAAGCAACTAAAAATTTCGAAGTCTCCCCAAACCGATTGATCGGCCAAGGGATCGATCGAGTGGTCCTTAATAGTACACTATTTTTCCACCCGTGTGAAACAACCAAGATAAACATTTGACCGCTCGATAGACTGACGATCGGTCCATCGAGCAGTCTGGCTCTAGACCACTTTTTGAAAACCAAACTTTTGAAACCCAACACTTAACATATTTTTCAATTTTTTCAACTCCTTCAACGCAAAAATGGAATAATTTTAAAAGTGCTAAAACTTGATTCAAAATCTTTCTCGAGGCGCAAGAGTTGATATGAAACATAAAAGCAATCGTAAACCGCTTCAAACGACTGTAAAACCCAAATAACTAACCCATGATTCCTCTCGTTCTCATACAAACAGAGATGCATTAGAACCATAGTCTTAAGGCTTACAAAATGTATGCTTTCAAGTATAAAACGTAGTATAAAGATTACATGATCTAACATCAAAATCGATATAAACTACCAAATAAAAAAACTACAAGTTTTATATTTCACCACTTCCGAGGCTCCACAAGATCAAGCCACATGATTGTTTTTACCTAAAAAGTTTTAAATCTAACAACATGAGCCAAAACCCGATAGGAACAGATTAGCATTAATTAAAAGCATAACATGCGATCATGAATTATGTGAACAACACGATTACACAAGTCTCAAAATGATTTTTCATCCTCAAAACCATAAGTTTTCATATGATCTAATAACGTACAACAGTTTAACAAACATAAACTATTGGATCAAGCGCTTATCATCTCACCAAAACCCGTAGGTGGTGGTGAAGGCACAGCTTTACTACCTTAAAGAGTACAGCGCCAAGCGCTACAAGTCAACTATGACTCGGCCCAAACCCAAACCTCCATCAAGGTAGGATGCTGGCCCTAATCCAGGCTAATAATCCCTATGTACCGACCTTGCCACACTGGGGACAAAGGTAATAACTACAGACTCTCATCCATTAACCTAGGTCAGAGACATCTGATGACCTGCTAGATAATGACAAGTTCTATAGGCTGCTACAACAAAAAAATGCCTCTCAATGGGGCAACTACTTCATTTACGAGGATTAACCCAAAATAACGAAGCACCTACTTTGCGCAAGTTTTTGGAATTTCATTGAGGAGCAATAAAAGCCCAAGTTAAACACATTGTTACGGTACATCTACTGAATCATTAAAAAGGTACACAACATATCTATATAAAAAAATGTATGCACATAGTTATGTACAAAATGTTTAAAGGCACACAACTAGTTTATTAAAACGCTTACAACCGTATAGCCATCAACCACACGTTGAAACTAAGGCTCAGCCCTAAGTGTTAGCATTAAACCTCCAAAAAACATATTTTCGCAACATATACATAAATCATTCCAATTTTCAAAACTCGTCATTTTGAAAAGCACGTACACATACATCCACCAACTTTGTAATAAATCTTAAAAACGTAAAACATGCTTTTTATCCAGCCAAACGAGGTTTATACACATAGTTCAATATTTATAGCATTTTAAAATGGTAAGTAAAAATGCGTAAAATCATACATAATACCCTTTTAATGCAAGAGAGTCTAGAATCTTACCCAATAGAGTTAGAAACTCGAAACTTTAACAATCGGCAAAAAACCAAAATTGACGAAACAAGATTCCACTTGGATGAACGCAAAGCACTCGATGAGTATATCGACGATCCACTATTGTAACGCTAAAAATTGGGCCCAAAGTAAGCCAAAAGCTAGAGAGAAGGCTAAGGTTTTAGTTTTTCTCCAAACAAGGGAGAGAGGAAGCTTAGAGAGGAAGCTTTGGCACAAAAATCCATGCCATTAGCCAAATCAACCTTATCTGCCCGCGACAGATCGATTGATCTAAGGATCGATCGAGCGGTCCTGCCCAGAAAATTACCAAATTTCTGCTGCAATACTCAAACAGGTCCGGGATTGATACTATCATGCTTTTCTAAGCTACCACATGCATAAAACCACATAGAAATAAATATTTCTATAACAACCAATCGCAATTATAACACCTAGAGAATATATTACAAAATCAAAAGAAATTGCACCTCACAACTCTTCCCCCCTTAAGGAATTTTGCCCCTGAAATTCGCTACATGGTCAAGAAGAAAACAACTCCGGGAACCTAACACGGACATCGGACTCAAGCTTACACGCAGCTTCCTCAACACCGTGATAAAGCCATGGAACCTTGACGTAGGCAATTGTTCTCCCTCTCAACACTTGTTCCTTCATATCTAAAATTCTCATGGGTCGTTCCTCAAAAGAAATGTCCTTGTCCACCCGTAACTCAGCCCAATCTAAGATATGTGATGGGTCAGGCTCGTATTTTTGAAGCATGAAAACATGAAACACATTGTGCACAGATGACAACTGAGGAGGCAAAGCCAGACAGTATGCCACCTCCCCAATCCTCTCAAGAATTTCAAACGGCGCAATAAAGCGTGGCGACAACTTCCTGTTACGACTAAATCTCATTAAACCTCGGCGTAGCAAAACCTTTAAGAACACGTGCTCTCCCACCCCAAACTCCGAAGGCCTCCTCCTTAAATCCACGTAATTCTTTTGACGACTTTGGGCCGTTTTCAAGCGTTGGAGAATCATGGTAACTTTTTCTGTTGTCTCTTGCACCAAGTCGGCTCTAAACACTGCTACTTCTCCCACATCTGTCCAACATACCGACGACCTACATGGCCTGCCATACAAGGCCTCAAAAGGTGCCATCCCAATACTAAACTGATGGCTATTATTATACGCAAACTCTGCCAACTGCAGATGATCCTCCCAAGAACCCCAAAAATCGAGTACAGAAGCTTTCAGCATGTCCTCCAAAATTTGTATAGTACATTCGGACTGAACGTCCATCTGAGGATAAAAAGTAGTGCTAAAAAGCAGATTCGTCTCCAAAGATGACTGAAGATTCTGCCAAAAGCGTGACGTGAAACGCAGATCTCAGTCGAAAACAATAGATATAGGCACTCCATGTAACAGAACAATCTCACTGACAAACAACCTACTCAACTTGTCCACGAAATCCTTCACACGTATGGAAAAAAAGTATGCAGACTTCGTCAGTCTGTCAACCAAAACCTAAATAGCGTCATGTCCCTTAGGCGTTCAGATACAAAATTCAACGTGATATTCTCCCATTTTCATTCTGATACTGGCAATGGCTGTAGCAACCCTGCTAGCCTTTGATGTTCTGCCTTCCCTTGCTGATAAGAAAGGCACCGAGAAACAAATTAAACTACATCCCTCTTCATCCCCTTCGACCCAAACTGTCGGCGCAAATCATGATACATCTTAGTGCCTCCCGGGTGCACTGCAAGATAAGAATAGTTGAAATCATGTAACACATCTCCACGGCACGACTCTAGCATAAATACTCTCAATAAATCTCAAGCTCTGATCCAGGCTCACAACCCATCCGTTGGTGTTTTCTCCACTAGCAACATGATCCCGTAACATCTGAGCTTCTTGATCCATCTGCTAAGCCTCCAGAACATAAGTAACCAACATGGGTCGTGAAATCGCTAAAAATAAGGTCGCACCCTCCTCTGTCTCCCCGAGACATAAGTCAAACTCAACAACCTCCTCAAGCATGTCCCACATGTTGGAGGTAATACTGCCAAGATCATTGTTTTTATAAACGATTTTCGATAAAAAATTATCTGGACGGACAAACACCGAAACGAGCTCTAGATAAAAAATTTTAACGTCAAACGATCAAAATAAAACCCGTGCAACCAAAGTTAATTTTAAAAAATACCTCTTGTCGATCTAATCTTCAACTACTACTTGATTTCGAGTTGAAGCTCCTATCAGATCTTTTACTGTATTTCCTTACGCGATTCTCGAACGTAGTGTGGGTTACGATCTTTCGAAAACTTGTACCAGTAGAACCCCGGTATATTTAAGTCTTGAAAGACAAAAATAATATCATAATAATAATGATATAAAATCATCCAAAAATAGTTTAGCCTACCTGCATATATATAGAGCTACAGCAAGGACCTGTGTAGTAATTATGAGTCAGATTTCTAGTAGAACACAGACACCTACTAGAGATTTCTGCAATTACGGAAAGACATGCAACAGTTTCTGTAATTTTTATAAAATACTAAATTACAATTCACACCACTAAAAAACTGTAATTGCACTCTAACCTATAATCTCAAGACCTTCTTGTCTTTAGCTCATGTTATTAAATGCTTACAATTTCTTCCCACATTAAGATTCCCGACACCCGCCAATTAAATTTAATTACTGACAATTTAATTTAATCGGCATCTTGATATTCCTTAAGTCTTTTCGCTTAACTTATTTGACCGCCGGATAATCAAATCCACCTGCAGGGTTTGACTCGATCAAAACTTATAAGCATCCTTAAGGAGGTATCATCAATTCCGATCTTCGGGACCTGGATTCCGTCAATAATTAATATTTTTTATATAAATAATATCGCTATCCAACTCACCAGGAATATAGACCCATATAAGATCGTACCCTCTAATTAATCAAAACAACGAATATTAAATATATAAAAATTAATAATTATTTCAGAATTAAGAGGATAACACTATTCATAATAACCTCGGGGTGTGAATTAATTTATATAGTAAGTACAAAATTAGTTACCCCAAATATCTCGTTCAATACACATAAAGTGTACTAGCACAGAGAGTTAGAACAATAGACGACGCAATTATCTGTTCTCCGTAACCAAGATAGGCGTACTAAAATTTTGTACCATAGTCGTACCAATGGTATGGCCATTTCCATCTAAACTGTGAACATAAAACTTATATTCTACAAGAACCTAAAATCTGGTCTTCTGTGTGTAAGCCGTACTCTACACACCAGCTTAAATACTATACAGAATATCGGATATCCATGCATAACATTAAAAAATGATATACAAATATTGCTCATAAAAATTCTCATAAAATAGAAAAATAATTTTATTAAAATAAAATTAAATACTAAAAATACGATTTTCAGTATACCAACCCTAATAATCTCCCACTTATACTCAAAATCATACTGCCATATATCTGACTCACATGCCCTCTACATGACTATCAAAAGTCTTAGCCAGTAAGCTCTTTGTAAAAAGATCTGTAAGGTTGTTTCCTGATGTAATCTTGATCACAGTAGCATCATCTCTCTGTACAATTTCTCGTATCAGGTGATACTTACGCTCAATGTGCTTGCCTTTCTTATGGACCCTTGGCTCCTTCGAGTTTGCAACCGCTCCGCAATTGTCACAGTAAAGTGTAATAGCCGACTGAACTGAAGGCACCACATCTAGATCTAACAGGAAGTTCCTAAGCGAAATGGCCTCCTTGGTTGCTTCAGATGCTGCCACATACTCGGCCTCCATGGTGTAATCAGCAATGCAAGACTGCTTGATACTCCTCTAACTTATAGCTCCACCTTCTTAGGTAAACACATATCCTGAGATAGACTTACGGGAATTTCTGTCAGACTGAAAATCTGAGTCTGTGTACCCCAAAGGTACTAGGCTGTCTACCTGGTAAACCAATATACAATCCTTAGTCCGTTTAAAGTATTTGATTGTATTCTTTACCGCAGTCCAATGCTCATGTCCTGGGTTAGACTGATATCTGCTAACCATGCCAACGGCAAAGCAGATGTCGGGTCTAGTGCAAAGCATAGCATACATGAGGCTTCCTACTATCGAAGCATAAGGAACCGCTTTCATCTTCTTTATCTCATCAAGTGTCTTAGAAAACTGATCCTTGGATAGAGTGATTCCATGCCTGAAAGGGAGAAACCATTTCTTGAAATCCTACATACTAAAACGAGCAAGAATATCATCAATATACTTTACTTGTGATAAGTCCAACATTCTTTGTTTTCGAACTTGCACAAGCACGATCCCAAGGATGTGACTGGCTTCACCCAAGTCTTTCATATTGAATTGCCCAAATAACCATATTTTAACCGTAGATAATGTCCCCACATCGTTTTCGATGAGCAAAATATTGTTTACATAAAGTACTAGAAAGGTCACTACGCTTCTGTCACGATTCTTGTACACACAGGACTCATCCGAACTTTGATCAAAATCATAAGACTTTATAGCTTGATCAAACCTAGTATTCCAAGACCTCGATGCCTGCTTAAGTTCATAAATAGATCTCTTAAGCTTGCATAACATGTGCTCTTGGCCCTTTGCAATGAATCCGTCTGGTTGTATCATACAGATACACTCGTCAAGACTTCCGTTAAGGAAAGCTGTCTTGATGTCCATTTGCCAGATTTCGTAATCGAAATGTGCGGAAATAGATAAGAGAATCTAGATAAACTTAAGCATGGCTACCGGTAAAAAAAATTTCTCATAATCGATCCCTTCTTTCTAAGTGAACCCTTCAGCAAAAAGCCTAGTTTTGAAGGTTTTAACCTTCCCGTCTGCTCTTCTATTTTTCTTGTAGATCCACTTACATCCAATGGATTTTATCACTTCAGGTGGTTCTACAAGTTTCCAAACCTAATTGGAATACATAGATTACATCTCTGAATTCATAGCCCTTTGCCAAGGATCTGCATCTTTGTCTTGTAGTGCTTCATTGTAGTTATAGGGCTCGGTATCTAATTCTGTCAGGATCTTGTCAAATGACTCTGCCAAGAATATATACCGATCAGGTTGATGAATAACTCTCCTACTACAATGAGGCACTACCTGTGTCTGTGTACTAGCAGTAACAGACTGTGCAGAATCTGAACCCTGTGCATAAGCACCCTGATCTTGATTCGCACCTGTCCTGATAATCCTCCCACTACGATGAGGTAATGGAATATCAGTGACTTGTGGTTCCTCTTTCGTTCTACTGGTATTTTTTCTTAGTTCTTCCAGAATAATTTTGCTATTGAGCCTGTGATCCATAATAGAATTCTCTTCCAAGAATTGGGCATTGGTGCTAACAATGACCTTTTAATTCTTAGGATTATAAAATAGACCACCCTTCGTTCCCTTGGGATACCCCACAAAGAAATAGACTTACCCGCATTCTCTTTCAGCACATGTGCTGGATACCCCCAAATCCAAATGTGTTTCAGACTAGGCTTACATCTGGTCCACAATTTTATGAGAGTAGAAGGTACTGACTTAGAAAGTACCGACTTAGAACGTATCATGTTCAGAATGTAAGTCGCTGTCTCTAAGCGAGTCCCCAAAGTGAATCTGGTAAACCTGAATAACTCATCATTGACCTTACCATCTCTATAA
>JAUMHN010414301.1:0-14006 GCA_032360265.1 Heliamphora ciliata
AGTTTGAAGTATATTTTCACCCAAAAAGAGCTGAACTTGAGGTAAAGGAGATGGATGGAGTTAATTGAGGATTATGGCTGCACGATTCACTATCATCCAGGGAAGGCTAATGTCATAGCGAATGCCGTAAGTTAAAAACCAATGGGGAAAAATAGCGCATCTACAAGTAGGACGAGCTGGTATATTTTTTGAAATACGAACACTTAGAACCAATCTTGCTATAAGAAAGAACGGAGGCCTATTAGCAACTTTGAGTGTAAGACTAACTTTTTTTAGATCAAATTCGAGTAGCACAATTGGTGGATAATCAAGTGGTCAAGATAAGGGCGAAAACAGCTGCTAAAGGGAAGACAGCATTTGAAATTTGAAATGACGTGTTGTGGTTCAGTCACAGATAGTATGTGCCCAATAATGGAGACTTGAGGAGGCAAGTTTTAGACAAAGCGTATAACTCAACATACACCATGCACCTAGGAAGTACGAAGTTGTATAGAGACTCAAAGGAAATATATTGGTGAAGTGGGATGAAGAAAAACGTAGAGAATTTCGTGACAAGATGTTTAGTAGGCCAGCAAGTTAAGATTAAACACCTGATGTCGAAAGGATTATTACAACCGTTACCAGTACCCGAGTGGAGGTGGGGACATAATACCATGGATTTTGTAACCGGACTCCCTCAAACACCCAAACGGAATGATGTTATTTGGATAATTGTTGATAGATTGACGAAGTCAGTTCACTATCTTCCAATAAAGATGACGTATTCTGTGGATCGGTTTGTACGACTTCATATCGATGAGATCGTTAGGTTACACAAAGTACCAGTTTCTATAGTATTGGACAGAATCCCACTTTTTGCGTCCTGGTTTTGGCCAAGCTTACAAGAAGCATTGGGGACTACTTTAAAGTTTAGCACAACTTTTCATCTACAGACTGACGGTCAATCGAATAGAACAATTCAGACCTTAGAAGATATGCTTAAAGCGTGCTTTCTAGACTTTGTTGGAAGCTGGGAGGAACATTTATCGTTTATCGAGTTCGCATATAACAATAGTTTTCAGTCAACTATAGGGATGGCCCCTTACAAGGCATTGCACGGTAGGAAATGTAGAAACCCAATTTGTTGAAAAGAAGTCGGAGAGAGGAAGTTGTTTGGATACGAGATAGTTTAAATTACCACTGATAAGATTAAGTTGATCTGAGAGAGATTGAAGCAATCGCAATGACAGGCAAAAGAGTTGTGCAGATAATCAAAGATGCGACCTAGAGTTTGTAGTGGGAGACTGTGTGTTCTTAAAGATACCACCATGGAAGGGTATGATTAATCCAAAAGAATTTTTCTCTTTGAGGGTGTGTGTAAGCCCGGTAAGGGTGTGTGTGTAAATCCTACAAAGGTATTTTGCGAAACCTGGTGGTAAGGGTGAGGGTTAGTCTTCAAAGACATTGAGTTGTAGTTCCTTTTAAGCGTATGAATTAGCCTTTAATGGCATTTTGAATTGTTGAATAAAGTCGTGTGTTAGAAACTATTAGTTTGAACTGTTGCTTTGGCTTTAAAGCCTTATCATGAGAAATATCCATGTCTCTTTGAGCAAGGTATGTAAATTTCGAGAACGAAATTTCTTAAAGGAGGGTAGATTATAATAACCCAAACTCAAAATACGAATGAAAAAGAAAGAACAACTCAAAAGAAACGAAATCTCGAACCCAAGTTCGGTAAGAGGAACCGACCCGACCGTTTAACCTTCTTGAGCCTGAGACCCGGGAAAGAGGGGGAACCACACAAGCATATATTAAAAACCTAATGTTGAGGATAAGAATTCAAAATTATAAATTCAAGTCGTTTAAAACAAGAGTTACGCTCGAAAAGTCAAGAAACGAACCAATGTGAAAGTACCTGAATTTTCTCCTACAATTAAATAAAGAAAATTATTTTGATATATATATATATATACACTCAAGTGGCTAACCTAGGAGAATGTGCCCAAAACTTGGTGAGCAAATTTTACAAACTCAAGTTAAGTTTAAAGTAACTAAGGTTAGTTAACCCATGGTTAAGGAAACTTCTTAGGAAGCTTCCTATCTGACTTTTGGCTATAAAAAAAACCCAACCCACCCTTTTTCTTCATAATTTCGTGCATATAAAGAGGGAGAGAGAGAAAGAGAGAGAGAGAGAGAGAAAGAAGAAGAAAGAAAAGGAAGAAGAACGGAGGAAGAAGAACAAGCTTGAAGATGGGAGCTTTAAAAGCTAAGTCCCTGGTTTTCATCATCAAGAAGTAATCCTCAACAAGGTAAGAGAGACTCTAACACTTCTAAATTTACATAAATCAAACATCTCTCCCACCATCCTCAAATACAAATCTAACATCAAGAATCAAAACTTAAAAATAAAGGCGTCATGGTTGGATTTTTTGGAACTGTTCGGTTTGAATGTGGAAATTGTGAGTTGTGTAGGTTTCTCCATGGGTTCCATGACTTCTATAAGCTCTGGAATACAGATATTGAAGTACAATACATGTATACAAAGAAAATGGGTCAAAAACCTACACACTTGATACTAAGAGGCTAGAATCAAAATAGGCCTGAGCTTTGGGAGTTTTGAGCTTTCTGCTCTAATATTTGGAATATCATAATTCAATACAAAAAACTTCTATAAGCGTGTACTTTATATCCAGACCTAGGTTGTTGTGTTATATTTTATCCAAAATTAGTTTGAACTCATTTGGGTAAGTAGAACTCGAGATGTTACAATTCTACCAAAATGTGTCGATTTCAGACCAGTCAACAATGCAAACCTAACAACCGTAGTTTAAGATGTGATTCGAGTTTTGGCCAAAACATGAATGTTGTAAACAACATGTGTATCTAGCTACCCACCAAATATAAAGACAAAAAAATGAGGTTTGCTAGGTCAAAGCCCCTTTAAAAATCTATGCTATGTTTCAGCCCTCAAGAGACACTTCTGTCACATATTTGTATGTAGCCCAAATTCCCTATTTTTAATTATCTATTTCAAAAGTGGTCTACATGAACTTTGCAGATAACATATTAAAGTACTTGATGCCCAAAAATCAAACCTTAAAGCCTTGGGATGATTCCCCAAAACTATTTCACATCCTCTGTCCAAAATCGGCTCTTATGAGTTTTGACGACTAATAGAACCTATTTTCTAAAATAGCCAAAAAGTCTAACTTGTTCAGAATAACTACTCTTAGCTCTAAACATAAAAATTGTAGAAGACTTGTTGCACTAAAACCTACTAAAAATTTGACTCATTTGGACTTGACAAAAGTGCTGAACCATTTTCGCTTATGATGTTTTGTTGACCATTTTTCCTTAGGTTAGGGCCTTGGTGTTAAATATGAGAATTGTAGAAAATATTTTCATCTAAATGGTGTTTAAAAATCATAACTTGATTCCAAGTTTAAGTACCTCAAGATACTACGGTAGTTTAAAATTTAATGATTTGAAAGAGAGTAATAAATGGTTAAGAAAAATCATCAAATAAGTGAAGGATTTGGCAAGCGCGTAGTGCCCCTTAAACCTAAAAAGAAAGTAACCATGGTCCCAAAAATCAAGAAAATATTTCATGGTCGGAATTGTTTTAGTTTCACATACTAAAGGGGGAGGATTCCATGTTAACGGTAGAGTCATGTTTTGCTTGTTAGGCACGGAGGTTGTAGAACCCGGGGGTCCTACTTAGCTTGTCGGGGGAGGCTCAGTTCATACGCATATAATACAAGGTGAGAGTGCTTAGCTATTATCTTGAACTTGATTTTATGTAAATGATGCTTTAAAATGCTTTGAAGCCCATGTTTTGAACTATGAATAGCTTGGTGATCGCATGAACATGTTGTTTTGAAAGCCATGATGTTTTTAATTCAAGTGTGTTATCCATGATATTCTGAGCTAGCATGATGTTACTATGAAAGTATGGTTAATGTTGTGTGGTTGTTCCAAAGTGCCAAATTACAAGGGTTTTTGGCCCTTTATATCCCGTTATGAGGGAGGTTACCCAACTATGGGTTTTTCATTTATCCCTTTAGGGGAGGTTTCCCATTAACCGGGGGTTTTTGCCTTAAAGGATTTTGGGTTGAGTCCTAGGTTTTAGCACATACCACTCGTACTTAGTGGAGAGTGGCCCTCATTCCATTGCGTTACTATCTGTGCATTGAGAGTTAAGGTTATGGCACCGTCAGAACTCTCGGTCGTGAGGTTGACGACAACTTAGACATTGTTGGGGATTGAGTCTAGATTTGAGAAAGTGATCATGCATTTTAAATTTGTGGTGGTTAAGCGAGGAACATATTTCTGTTTGCAACACTGAGAAGGTTTTGTATAATCTGTGATATTTTCATGTTCAAGTCAATACATCAGTTTCTATATTTTCGTGAAAAATGTGATGAATATTTTTAGAAAGTGTTTTCAGTTATCCTTAACTAAGTAACTGTCTTTGCTGTTCACGATAATGCTAAGTGCGCTCTCCTGTAACCTCTGTGATTGCAGATACCAGGAACGACTAGGAGTTGGTCCACCACAGGCATCGTCGAGTAGCTTTGGTTCTGGTGTTGGGAATTGTTTTGGTTTGATTTTCTTTGGTTTAGTTTTTTAGTTTTGGCAAAGCTTCATGTATAAGACCCTAGATGTTTTTGAACTAATGTATGCCCATGGGATGGCGAATCCCTAGTGACTCATGTATACCTCTTTTGCCATTAAGGTGTTGTAGTTACTTAGAAGTTCTTGTTTGGTCTTTTAATATCTATATCCCTTGTCTTTGTCTTTAGCCGCCAACCTGTGGTGGGATCACATCCCTTGTACAGGTTTGGTGCCTTGCGAGAGCGGGGTGTTACAAAAAGTGTCACCGAAGAATGGCTTGGTAAGCTTTGGAAAAGGCAAAAAGTTATCACCACAGTTCATAAGACCTTTCAAAATACTTGAATGGATTGGGGAAGTAGCGTATCGACTGGCTTTGCCACCGCAACTTTCATCTGTACACGATGTTTTTCATGTGTCGATGTTACAAAAATATGAGCCCGACCCCTCACACGTGATAGATTAGTGAGAATTTAGACTACGAGAAGATGTTTCTTACGAAGAACCATAGGTGAAGATTCTTGATACCCGGCAACAAGTCATACGAGGCAAGACTTTATCCTATGTCAAGGTGTTATGGCGACATCACGGTGTGGACGAAGCAACTTGGGAAAGAGAATCAGATATCCAGTCTAAATATCCTGAGCTTTTTGAGTCTTGCGGAGGATCAAATTTTTGGGACGAAATTCCTGAGGAGGGGAGGTTGTGATAACCTGGTACGTTTTATTTTGTTGTGTTCCGTTTCAAGTTATGTGTTTGTGATCAAATTAATGAGTTGAGGAATGACTTTTAAGATATAAAATAATATTAATATTAACAACATATTTATGAAAAAAAAATTAAAATGAGATAATAAGAGTGAGGTTGGAGATTTGAGTTTAGTTTAAGAAAACTTGTTGAGAATCAGGTACAGGAATCACTGCTCGAACGGTGGGGGTCCGCTCGAGCGGGCTATTGGGATAAGATAGAAGGTTCGTGAGTCTTGGGGAAAAAATGGGATATATTTATATGTATAAGTCTCTTATATTAATAAGCCCACTCACGTGAGACTCTCTTACCCCTCTTCTCCCTTTCTCTTCTCTCATCTCTTCTTCTCTTCTTGAGAGAGAAAGGGTCACCATATCTTTAAACCCTAACCCTCCATTCTTAAATCTTGAAGACTGAGGCTTGATCAAGGGTGAACAAGGTGAAGATTAAGCTTTGGAGCATGGAGAGTGAAGATAAAGTCTTGAGGAAGCAAAGAAACCCAACATCTAAACCCTAGGTGGGAGATTTGAAGAAATCACAAGCTTTCGAGCGAATCCAAGGTAGGATTTAGATTATCTCACATGTCTTGTGTAGATTTGGGTTAATAATTTGTGTATATGAGTAAAAATTGAGTTCATTACATGCTTAATTAACATATTGGTAGGTTTGTATGTGAATTGAGTTAGTTTTCATAAAAATGGGGGTTGTTGGGAGGTTATTACCCATGAAATTGATGATTGTGGTATCAAAAAGGGGTTTTGAGACTTGAATCTAGTGTTTTTGGTTTAGAAATAAAGATTTGAAGCATATTTGATAAGGAGTTATGTGTTTGGAGGTTTAGAACTCAAAATAGGGGAGATTTTGGGGTTTTCTCGAATGACAGCACACTCGAGCGGAGCCCTATTCACTCGAGCGATTACATGGTAGAAGATTGGGCGCTCGAGCGCCCGACGTCTGCTCGAGCAGACTGACTGCGTAGGGCCAACGTTTTGTGATCATATCACCCTCATTCGGACTCCGAATTGGGTCGATTTTATACTCAAATCAAAGCCCCGAAAGTCTTCTTTCCAACAAGACTACTCTCAAAAGAAAATTATTTTTATAGAAAAAGTTATGATCAAAATAGTGAGGGTATATCAAAACTTCTAAACCATTTTTCACCCGTTTTTAGCCAAATATTTTAGAAAAAGTTATTTTTACAATTATTGGCCCTTTTTACTAAATTCCTAGTCCCTTGAGCTAATAAAACATCTATATATATATATATACAATCAACAAGTCCAATGCATGCATCCTAACTCAATTTTGATATATATATATATATATATACATGATGAGTTTATATCTTTTAAAATGATGTGATTTTCTTAGTGTCAACCTTGGGTTATGGGTATTTCATAACATTGTGATCTATGAGAAACTGATAACATTTTGATTTATGAGAAACTGTATAATGAAGGTTGTGATGCATGTGGTTTGGAAATTCACACGAAAATTTGGGTTTTACATTCATAATGACGTATTATGGCAATGATTGGGAGAGGAACCATTTGTGGGTTAGACTCCCAGGTTATGAAAATGAATCTAATTAACCAATAATGAACCGTACGGATTGATGTTGATTAAGTTGGGCTAGCGGCTCTGCGGTGAAAGATCAAAAAGTTACGCAAGATGGGGATCACATGCTCACGGGTTAGTCCCCGAAATGTGGTGTCGTGTCGTGGTGAGTTATAGATCTATCTATTACCCAATGGTTTCGCGTAGCCTATTGAGAATTAATAGGGAGGGGTTTCTATAAACTACACCCGACACCGGTTTATGAAGGGTAATACAGATTTTTGAAAATCAAAAAAATAAAATGAACAATTTATGGATGGAAAATAAATAGGTAAATGAAGGCTATTTTGTGTGTGTGGGTGTGTGGGTGTTTAAAAGTAACGACTTCGAGAAATGTGCTTATTTATTTCAGTTGCACCCATCACACCTCACAAATCATGCATTAGATATGAGTTAATTTTTATCCTATGAGTTTCGACTCATGTATATATATATTAAACCATTTCAGGTACCGAAGAGAGGGGTGACACCAAAGCTATGGATGCTTTTGACAAGGGGTAATAGTGGGAGCCATGATTTCCTTATTTTTGTTGTACATAAAATAAAGGGATAGTTAATGGGGCAGGTATGTTACTTCAAACATTCGTGGTAAACGTAGAAATGTAATTTTGGAACTTGGTTCATTCTGTTCAATCTTTAAAATGATATGTATAATATTTTCTTATGTCTTGTGCTTTACCCATTGATATAGTTTATGTTTGGTGGGTTTTGGGGTTAGTTCATGGACCAGGGTTTTGGTCGTGACAGTAAACTTTGTCAGCGTGATAGGGATCATGGGATTTAGGATCGTTCCCCCGGGTTGGGAGAACCTAGAACAACTTAAGTTTTTAATTGGAATAGAAACTTTTAAATTGGTTGCATCATTCTCATCATTGCTCACTGTCATATTTATTCTGTCTTTCTGTCTGCTATGTGTTGACCTGTATTTGGAGAAATTTTTGTATAATTATGTTATTGCTTCTGAGCTTTAGCTCACAACATTCTATGCCAGGATTTGAGGACGCAAAAGTTCTCGTCAGCCACCTCGTGCCGGAAGAGGTGGAACCGTGGCTCCTGTGAGCCAGATTTCTACTAGTCTGCTGCACTTGATTTTTGAGCTCATCGGACTTAACGCTACTTTCTTTAATACTTTCTATTAAGTTCACTTTAATTTTGGGTTTATAATCTTAATTTTATGATATTCTTACATTTCTTCTTGATGGGTATTAATCGCTTATTACTTTTTTGTAATCATTATTAGCTATTTGTCGCTCTAGATGTCCCTGAGTTTCGGGGCATCATAGTGGTGCTACCTTAGAGCTTCTGTTGATAGAATCGCTTTTTCATTTGGAGTTTTATGCTTTGGATCTCTATTGAACTCTCCATACAACTCGTGGTAACTCAGTGGCTGATAGGGCGTTTGTATCGGCAAGCATGTAAGCTAATCATACGTTGAAGTTTCTTGATCTACACACCTTTGTGTTACTCAGTATCAGGGTCTCACGTCGTTCTCCTTGAAACCGTACGATAGTTTCCTTCTTTACTCGTTCCCATATCTTCTTCTGTTGGCAACTGATGATCGCTTGATGTCTAGAGAGCGAACCCATTATGGGAATCATGTCGCATTCGTTAAAATCCCTGACTCGTAGGTCACATGTTATAAAGGTGTCAGTACTCTCAACATGCACATTCTACAAATAATGTCTACTCGCGTGTGATATTCTAAGGGTGTATCGACGATTAGAGTTTGATCTAACACTTTGGGTTCCAAGGATAGAGATTGCATATATGCTGAAGGTATGAAAGAATGGAATACTCTAGAATCAAACAATACTCTTACTAAGGTATTACATAGCACGAATATACCTTGCATAACTTGGGTGCCTTCTACTTCCTCCTCCTGCAAAACAAAGATGCGTCCTCCCTGGAGCTTCTGGTTTTTATTAAGTGGTGACCTTCCCCTCTTATTTTATTGGTTAGTTGCTAGTCAGGCGACCTGAACTGGCTGAGGGTACTTTGGTGGCTGGATCTCGGGTTGCCTCCACTGCTGGGAGTGATTGTTTAGAGTCCTATGTCCTCGGCATGGGAACTTAGACCTCTTATGCCCTAATTGGTGACATTTAAAGTAGACTATAAATGTGGTAGAGTAGTTCCTTGGCTACTCTTGTCTGATCTCTTATTGATATGGCTTCTTTGGAATGAACACTCGGTTGCTTTTTACTGGTCCTCCAAAGCTGGTGTTTCCTTTCTTCTGGTTTCAAATCCTTTTAGAGTCAACTAAGTTTGTTTTCGCTAATAGGGCTACATGTACTACTTAAGTGTAAGTTAAAAGCTATAAGCAAATGGCTCTAGTTTGGATAGACAGTTCTAGGCCCCACTCGATCTTTTCTGCCCTTGATTCTTCTTCTGGTATGATGGTCACGGCGAATTGGCTCAACTCTTCGAACTAGTTGATGTACGAGGTTACTGATACATATCCTTGTTTTAGCTCTAGAAATTCTTTGACTTGTTCCTGACGAAAGGGAGCTGGGAAATACTTTTTCAAAAATAATTCTTCAAACCGATTCCAAGTTAGAGCTGCCGCATCTTGGGTGTTGTCAATCATAGACCACCAGTAGTCGGCCTCTCCTTCCAGTAGGTGTGCTGCAAGAGCAACTCAATCAACATTGGTTTGCACTCCCATGGAGTTAAATAACTTCCTCACAGCTCTCAGCCATTCTTCGACTACTCTCGATCTAACTCCTCCCTTGAAAGTAGGGCTCGTTATTTTTAGAGTTCTGATAAGAACCATGCCCTATCTCGGATATGAGGACGATTAATGCTGGTGGCAAGCTCATGCAAGACTTGGCCTAACCCTAGCACTCCTTCATCTAAGGGTCCATTTGCTGGCTGCTGACGGTTAGGTCGTCTACCTGCCATCTGAACAAAGAGGGAAAGTGTTGTGACTGGTGAGTCATCTTTTTTAAAGTCTTGTTTGTCTTTAGGTTTTGGGATCTTGTGGAGTTAATTTAAGATTTATTTATTTGTATTTCATAACATTTAAGTTCGAGTACATAACTGGCTGAGGGTATAAGTTTTTATTAGAATGATTATAAAGAGCGAGGTTCATAACACATATGGGCCCAACCAGAATGGGTATGGACAAAACCATCAAATTTTGACCATGTAGTCCCACGTTACTTTCAAGTTCCATAGCATTTTCATTATACTTCCACGGGTCACACTGCTGCGGTCCTAAGCGAGTTTTATCAATGATGGTGATAGGAACCTTAATGTAGGTCTCCATTAGAGATGTTATATGAGCTCCTACTTAGTAGTTCTTGCAGTCGGGGTTATTGATCTTTAAAACACGTTTTGTGTAGACGTTAGCAGACATGTTGTGCTTTAATTCTAGGAAGAGATCTGCTTTGCAACTCGATGATGCACCGAGTTGTTCTTCTAAGGATGTGCACGATTCGAGTTTCTCATGAAAGCGCTAAACTCGAATACCTATCATTTCTCACTGATTATGGTCTTAAGAGAGGTGACTTGGGGTGACGAGTGGTCAAACATTTAGCCAAGAATTTTGAATGATGCACTAGACTGCACGAAATATAGCTGGGAGTTTGACCAGGTTAGGGAAAATGATCAAATCTTTTACCTAGATTGAAGAAAAGATTCCCAAATGGTTTAAAAGATAGGTTGTATGAGGTTAAATGTCACAGATGAGGTAATCACCGTTAACACAAATTGAGTGGTCATTTCGGGTTCAAATGTAGGTGAAACAAGAAGAGGACAGTGAACAATACTTAAACAAATGTCCTCGGGACTAATCTAGTACTATCAAATTCTAATATAAGAGATGTTAAGCAATGGGAAGCCAAACTAGGTATTTTCCATGAAGTTACGTCAGCCTAGCGTACTTCAATTAAAGCATCCAAGTTTACTTCCCTGGTAAAGATTTCAAGAGTGTACAAAGAATTCACAAAATCACTGCAATAGACTATGGTTTCAGAATCGAGAGAAGATGAACGATGGAAAAGATTTTATAAATGTCAAATATTCAATATAGGTAATTAACAAATTATTGATATCGAGCTCTACGAAAGAAGAGTAAGTTCACAGAGGCTGGCTTGAATTGAAGGAGAATCAAATGCGAATACTGGCCATCTTCGAGGCATGAAAACTTAAGGACAATGGTATTTTCTAGGATTGAATTTATGATAGGATTATCAACATAACTTGGGTGTATAAGGGTTACCAACGAATGACACTTGATGGTACCGTTGAGGACTGAGGATATAAGAAGGAAAGACATACAAATGAACTTCAACCAGGCACAAAAGTTGATACAAGGGCTTAGGGTAAATGAGAAGGGAACTTAGAAGGATGGAGTTGCGGGGTTCGAACAGTCGAGGTGATATCTGAAACTTCTCCTAGTTCGTACTCCCGTCTACCCCGCTTGAATAAGACAACTCATTGCATGAATCTTTGGTCTTCGATCTCGATGCTCTTACTCATCCTTCGCATATAGATTCCTTGCTGCTCCCGAACTCGATAGCGTCCTGACATTAGTTCTTATAATGTAAAAATGATAATAATAAGGGTAAATTACACTGGCCTCCCTTGAGGTTCATGAAAGCATCAACCACCTCCCATGTGATTTCTGAAATATCACTAACTTCTCCTCTTGTTTAGTTTTTGCATCAAATTAGTCCAACCGTCAAATTTTTGTTACTACTTAATGAAAAAATTATTTTTTAATGTATATTTTTTTATTACAAAATAATATATTAAAACAGTTTTTTACCAAAAATTGTTTTTATTATTATATAAAAAAATAATATATTATTTTTTAGTAAAAAAATATACATTGAAAAATAGTTTTTCCATTAAGTAGTAACGAAAATTTGACAGTTGGACTAATTTAATGCAAAAACTTAATCAGATGCGAGATTAGTGACATTTCTAAAACCACATAGGTGGTGGTTGATGTTTTTGTGAATCTCAGGGGAGGCCAATGTAATTTACCCTAATAATAATTAATACAATGCATCCTACAGAGCTTCTACGCGACAGAACGCATGGTTTTCCATAACCCAAGGCCTGAAGGCTCACTAAACCTAGGCTTTGATACTAATTGTGACACCCTATCCTCCGCGTACGTCGGGACATACATAAGTATAGATAAGAAGAATATTTTAGCAATTCATTCATATTTAGATATCATAAATATTACATCATTAAGAGTTTCGAACTGATCAAAAATACATAACATTTATAGTTTTGCAAAAGATTAATATAATCTTACAATGAGCACGTGGAAACTGAACCAAAAGAACAAAAGGTGAAAACTCAATTCTTCAGCTAGCATTGTCAGGGTTTGCTGGCTCTTGTCACTCACCCTGTTCTTCAATTTCGTCTTCTTCTTCGGGCGCGACTTCCTCAAAATACTTTTCATACTCACCTGTGGCACGAATGCAATGAGCCAAAACCTAGAAGGAAACACCCTAAACCTTCTAACTAGACTCATAACAAAATATTCTAGAACGCATTTCATATAACACCCAGTACAATTTAAAATCAAGAAGAAAGACAAATTTGACATTATAGCAAGGATAGCATATATAAGAACAAGTGTACAAGTATGTGGTGCAAATGGATGCGATACAAGTGCCCAACTCGACTTATATCTAAAAATAAAACTGGAGTTCCACTTTGGGACTTAATTCTATTGCCTGCAGGGACTTATTATCATTGCTGTGATGGGATTTATTATTATTGTCGCTTTAGGGATTTATTGTCATTGCCGTGATCAGACGTGTTATCATTGCCACCTCAGGGACTTATTATCATTGCCATGATGGGACTTATTATTGTGTTACCCACATTAAGACCAAGATGCTCCATTGGTATCATTCAAAAGTCTAAATTACCAAAATTAGAGTGCTAATGACGAACTCGTGAAGCCCAATGATATTTGTAAATAACAAATCTTTCATTTTGAACACCGGAGACACACCTGAGGTGCTCAAAGGAAACATATCCCAAAACAGTTACAAAAAAAAAGGCTACTAGGGACGCCCTGGACTAGAAGCCGAGAAAAGAACAATTTTAATATAACCCAACCCACAACGATAGATATGGAAAGGACTCCAATATGCCGAAATGAAAATGTGATATTACCTAAAATGTGCAGCATGCATCTCAAGTACAACTATATAAAGCATGGTATCTAAGTAAGGTATAGCTCATGATATAACTCATTAAAGTATGGAGTCCAAGTATATGAAGCACAAGTTATAATTCATAAGACATGGATTTAACGTAACGGCATAAATTCTAATCATCAACTAATCATTTTCATACACTAATCATCCAACACAATTTAATTAAAGCCTATATTTTAAGTCTCACAACATAACATGCCTCTATACACTTAACAAAATTAAGATACATATTCAAGTGTCAAATTAAAAAGGATAATAGTGTTTTGGGGTACCTAAACATAGAATTAAGTTTTATTTTTTTGCCATCATTTAGATAAAAATATTTTCTACAACTTTTATGTTCAACACTAAGGTCAGATCCTATGATAAATAGGTCATTTATATTATTTAATAGAAAACTATTCAGCACTTAACAGAGAAAAGTATAGAATTTGGGCTTTTGTTGGCCTCAATTTTGGGATATAAAATCAAAGCCTATGGGCCTGATTTTTGGGAATACTCTAGTTTAAGGTGTCGGCTTCAAGTTTCATGTTTTGTGCTAAGGCAAGTTGTTTGGAGCTAGATGATGATTTTGGCCATTTTATGAAATGGGCTAAGTCAGCAATGAAAGGTTCAGCAGAACCTGTTTTCAGCAAATAATGCACAGGCCTTTTGGGGAACCATCCGAGGGTATCATGGGCTAACTATCAGTCTATAAATATTTTAATATGTTAGCTACATTTTTCATGAAAACAACTTTTGGAGTTGGCCATTAAAAACATAGGTTTCTTGTTTTACAAAAACATGTGACAGAGAGCGCTATCAGTCATAGATTCACAACAACGATTTTGAAGAGAGTGTTGACCTACCAAGACTTCATATTGT
>JAUMHN010414309.1:0-36424 GCA_032360265.1 Heliamphora ciliata
CGAGGCCGTGGTCGAGGCCGTAGCTGTGGTTTCAGCTATGGGGATGTGTCAATCGCTGATGTTGGGGATGCTAATAATCCCCAAGGACCTGTCGACGGGGTAGATCTATTTCATGAGATGGTGGGTTCTATCTGCCAGTTAGTTGATGCCGCTAGGGGAGGAGCAAGAGTACCTGAGCCGAGGGCGACTATTACGATGCGAGAGTTCCAATGTGTTGACCCTCCTATCTTTGTTGGGCATCCCAATCCCAACGTGGCCACTGAATGGCTAAAGCTTGTGCACCACCTGTTCAGTCGAGGCAGGGATGACAGACTTACCGGCAGCAGTCAATAGCTTAGACTTCTAGAGTTACAGATGGGGGTACCTCAGTTCAGTCAGTGCGACTGTAACGACCCGGTACAGACCCTAGTTGTAACAATTCGATTGATAACGACACATGTAAAGTCTCAGCCCAAACCCTAAGGGTTAGTGAAGCATAGTCCACAAGGCTATAGAGGATGGAGAAAATTCAAAACCCAACTCAACTCAAAAACCATAAGTTCGGCCCGAAAACCCTAGAAAGGTCCAAAACTCAGACAACAAAATCTTAACACCCGGAGAGTCTCCCAACAGTCTAAATGAATTAAATATCAGGAAATAATGAGTTAAAAATCAAAAATTCTCATAAATAGGGTAAAATGACCGTTTTTCCACTAGTACAGCAAAAAGTCTTAAAAATCAAAATTTTGACACATGGATATCCTGAATCAAGGATTTAAGTACAATTAAGTAGAAAAGGACGAAATACCATCAAAAAGTTCAAACATACCACTTAGTGGCCGACCACCTTGGGAAGTGTGCTAAAAAGTAGCTTTTTCCTTTCTTTTTAGCTTAAAATGATGAGAAATGTATTAAATTAAGCATTATGATGATCCAATACTTGTTGAAAAAGTAATATACATAATAATATAGTATTATAGGTCAACAAAAACGAACAAATCATTATTGAAGTTCGTACACAACAAAATAAGTCAAAAAGTCATATATTGTCAAATTAGCTTAATTTGACTTAAAAGACTACATCTATTTAATCAATTACTATGGGAACTATGATAATACATGAGAATACTATATTTATCATAGGCATACTTAAATAATAAGTCTCAGTAAGAAAAGACACTAAAAAGATACATCAAATTAACTTTTAATGCTTTTTCTTGCACAAAAAGGACACGCAAACCAATGCAAAACCCCTTGATTGATGTGGGGTCAGGTTTTTGTCCCCCAAACAGGCCCCTAGATGTATTTATCTTCCCCATATCTGAATTTAGCCCATAAAAAATTAAATCAACTCAAGTCACATTTATGAAAATGAAGAAAAATGACCCTTTTTGGTACTTTTTGTCTCCCACATGTCCCCTAGCCTTGCCTATGTAAAGAGAGCCAAACACCCTCTTCTCCATATGTTATTTTTGGCCGAGAAAGGGGGAGGAACCAGAAACACTTTGATCTTAAGAGTTAAGGTGAGTTTGAGGAAGAAAAGAGGAAGGAAATGAAAGAAACTGAGGAGATTTTTGAAGGCTAAGTTCAAATCAATCCTCTACCCTTCTTTGATCTCTCAAAATAAGTAAGTAAACCCTCTAAACTTTGTGTCTAAGATCCCTCAAAATATGCCCCAACACATCCCTTTAAAAACTCCAAGAACCAAGAACCGAAATCAAACTAAAAAGGCGTCGTAGTTGGAAATTAGGGGTTGTTATGTTTATGAATAATGTGAGATGTTGTTGTGTGTTGTTATCTTTGAGTTTGATGACCTCTAAGTGTGCTGGAGCCTTGATATTAAAGTCTAAAACACAAGCATGCAAAGAAATAGAACAAAAACTTGACATGACATAAGTAGAAGACTTGAACCCTAAGAAGCTTAATTTTTGAGAACTTTAATGTTTCTACCCTGAGATTTGAAACGCCATAACTCAATGTAGAAAATTGATCTAAGCATGTTCTTTATGTCCAAATTTATATTTTTGTGTTATCTTTCATCCAAAGTTAATTTCGACTAATTTGCATAAGTAGAACTCGAGATATTGTAATTTTACCAAAGTGTGTCATTTTTCGACCAGTCAACACTACCAACTTGAAACCCTATTTTAAAATGAGACCCGAATTTCAGTCAAAACATGAAAGTTGTATAAAACATGTATATCTATCTATCTAACATATTGAATTACTTTTTGCCCAAAAATTAGACCTTAAAGCCTCAGGATGATATCCCAAAACCGTTTCAAACCTTCTATCCAAAACAGGCTCTGCTGAGTTTTGGCTGCTGACAGAACCTACTATTTAAAATGGCCAAAACGTCTAACTTGTTTCAAACAACTACCGTTCGCTCTAAACATGAAACTTGTAGAGGACTTGTTGAACTAGAACATACAAAAGAATAGGCTCATTTGGACTTGATATGATACCCCAAAACTGAGACCAACAGAAGCGTATTTTTGGTAAAATCTTAAGAAAAGTGCTAAACTGCTTTTACTTAAGATGTTTTGTTCACCCTTTTACCTTAGGTTTTGGCCTTAGTGTTAAACATGAGAGTTGTAGAAAATATTTTTATCTAAACGGTGTATAAAAATCATAGCTTGATTCTAAGTCTAGCTACCCCAAAACCTTGTCAGTACTTTTAATTTAATACTTGATTTTTGGCCTTAAAAGTTGCTAAGTGTGAAATTGAGTACCCTTGCTATGAGACCTATGTCTTTGTATGATGATCAACTTGAATTAGTTGATTAGTTCTTTTAAGAGAATGTATGATAACGTAGAACTCATGTTATCATGGTGAATCATATATCTCGAGAATTGTGGTTTGTACTTTACATACTTGTACTTTATACTTTACGAATTGTACCATGAACTTTGCTATGCTAGTTGGTGCCATGCTATAAATTATTGCACTTGAGATCGTTGGTATACATTATGAACATTGTCACTTGCATCTTGGCATATTAGAGTTCATCTGTGTACATCGTTGTTGGGGTGGGCGGTATTGAATTGTTCTTCTTGGTTCTAAATCTAATGCGTCCCTGGTTGCCATTTTTGTAAATGTTTTGAGATATATTCCCCTTGTACACCCTGGGTACGTCCTTGGTGTTACAAATTTAGTTGGTATTTGAAATGGTTTATCATGAATATTATTGGGCACCATGGGTTCGTCGCTAGCATTCTAGTTTTGATGATTTAGACTTTGGGTTGACGCCAAACGGTTATCCTAGTTCTTAAGGTGGGTTTTGTGCTCATATAATGTTGGCCAGGATTTGAAATAAGGAAGTTATTTGCCACCCCACGCCATGGCCATTGAGTAAAACAGTGTGGCATGACGCCCAGTGAAGTGGTTACTATTCGTAACGAGGCGAGAATAGGTTTGGTGATAAGAGTCCTATCAAGTCTACTATGGTGATTGTCGGTGTGGAATTCCTATTATAATCTAGGTGCATGTTGGGATGGGCATCTGCATTTCATACACGGCATCTCATGTGCATATGTTTGTTGACTTGTCTGCTATCTTGTCGTAAATTTGACTGTCTCCTTGACTATAAATTGGATTGAGTGTTATATGGTATGTGTTGTGGTGAATTTTGTGCCGTGAGATTAGTTAGAAGGTTAGAGTATTTTGCTTCTAGGCCTTGGCTTATGGTATTCGTGCCACAGGTGAGAAGGAGTTCTTGGAGGAAGTCATCCCAGAGAGAGAAGAAAAGTGTAAAGAACATGGTGAGTTTCAAAAGCACGTGGATCCCACTTATTCATTCTAAGGATTCGAGACCTTTGCTTTGGTTCTTTTATTCAGTTTTCCCGTACTATGTGTAATTTTTGAAATTTTTTCATGAAACTGTAATAATTATGTATTTTTGAATGGTTCAGAACTCCTTTATGATATAATAACTAACGTATGTAAATATGAATGAATGACTAGAATATCCCTTTATTTATATTTATGTATGTCCCAATGTGCCTAGAGGACGGGGCGTTACAGCGACAGCCCACAGCGTAGAGCTATGGTGGGTAAACTAGGGACCGCAGGGCAGAGTGTACGCCTTTATTGATCCCAGTTCCTCCAAAGCACCAGTTGTGCCTGATGTTGCAGCGACTACCTTAGTTATCAGAGGTATTCTCTTAGTGTATAGATCATGGGCTAGTGTTCTCGTCGACACATGAGCATCACATTCTTTTATATCATCTTCTTTTGCATCTGATTTGGGGTTGGAGATAGACTTGTTGGGTAGCTCGCTGAGAGTAGAGACCCTGATCAGTGGGAACGTGGTGTTGGGACAAGTCTGTATATCTTGTGAGTTAGAGGTCGCCGGCCACTGTTTAGAGTTTGATTTCATCATTCTTGACATGACCGCATTTGATATCATCTTATGGATGGATTAGCTAACTACCTATCATGCCTATATCGATTATGATCGATGGAAGGTATCGATTTGCACACATCTACAGATGATTATTTTTGTTTCGTGGCTGATTAGGACAATGGTTTGGTGCCTATACCCGGTGTTGTGCGAAACCGAGGAAACCTTAGTTTCCTCTTTTCTGCTCTCATGTTGGATGAGGTTGTTAGGGTTCGAGAACAGTTTCCCCTTGTGGTTTGCAACTATCTAGATGTCTTTCCTCACGATCTATTCGAGTTAAAACCACCTCGTGAGGTAGAGTTTTTTATCGATCTTGTTCCGGGAGCCGCTCTTATTTTGATACCATCTTATCGTTTTGCACCAGCAGAGTTACAGGAGCTTAAGGTACAACTTTAGGGGTTCTTAGATAGAAGGTTTATGCGCCCGAGTACGTCACCATGGGGAGCATTGGCTTTCTTTGCCAAAAAGAAAGAAGGGTCCTTGAGATTGTGTATTGATTATAGGGAGGTAAATCAGGTAACGGTGAAGAATAAGTATCTTATGTCAAGGATTGATGATTTGTTTGATCAATTAACGGGTTTAGGCTGTTTTTCAAAAATTGACTTGAGGTTGGGGTATCACTAATTGAGGATTAGAGAAGAAGACATAGCTAAGACTGCTTTTCAAACTCATTATGGTCACTACGAGTTCTTAGTCATGCCGTTCGATTTGATGAACACGCTTGCAACGTTCATGGATTTGATAAATCGAGTGTTCCATCCATATCTTGACAGTTTTCTAGTCGTGTTTGCGGATGATATTTTTATCTACGCACCATCGAGAGAGCCACATGATGAACATGTAACAACCCACACCACCAGGTCACGCAACACTCTAACAAATAATCGTTTGGACAGCAAAAACATTTATAAAATCCACTGTCGAGGGTTTATTCATAACAAAAGGAATGCTCATCCGAACATAAACCAAAATCCTCCCTCGAGGCATGAACATTTTAAAATGGATAAAACCGTACTAAAGCCAAAAAGAACTACACTCAACCCGATGTTTCACTCTCAAGATAAGAAATCATACATGCATTAAATATATCGCCCTCAGGCTTACAACACAAGGTTCTAAAACCAAAACATGTGTACATGGTTCAAAAGAAACAAAAAGGAAGACTACGGATCTTCTGCCCCATTCGGCTCCTCTAGATCAACCTGCGTGATCGTATGCACCTAAAAAACATTTTTAAATCCCACACCGTGAGCCAAAACTCAGCAAAAACTACACAAACATGAATTAAAAGCTAAACATGCTAGCAAAGAAGTATATATGGACATTTCGACTCACATGAGCCCCGAAAGCAGTTTTCATAAGAAATTCACAATAATTCACATGCAATCCATGCAATGCATCTTCTCGGGCTTTCACCGAATGACCGCAACCCCAACTAATGCATCTTCTCGGACTTTCACCAAAGGACCGCAGCCCCAACTAATGTTTGTCCCTCATTATGCAGCTATAAAATCAGAGTTTTAATGCACAAAATCACGTACAAACACCACATTTCACATAACCACATCATCCCCGAAGAACAACAACAAAACAAAAGCAAACCCCTAAAGCCTCACCATGACCAACAAAGAAAAGGAGAAAAACACCCCCTACAGGAGTTCAGTGGACTGAAACACCCCATTTAGTCGATTGAAAAGCTACTAGAATTTCACAATTTTTTCAGCGTCTCAGGTCAATCGACTGAACTCCACACTTTAGTCGATTGAACTCACACACTGTCTATTCAGTCGACTGAACTCCCCACTTCAGTCGACTGAACTTCAGAGAATCCTAGCGCGAGAAAAACTTTCACCCCTTTTTTTTTATCTAACACAAATCAAACCCACCAACTCACTTGTTTTTTAAACTTACAAGCATACACAAGCCCACCACCTCCAAAGAAATTGAAAGACACCTTTAAAAACCTGCTGTCCAACCAAAAACACCCAAAACACATTTTAAGAACAAAAACCAACTTTTGCGAACATAAATCGATTTTTCATGCATTTTTAATTCGTAAAAACACGTATAGTTCTACGTAGCACCCCTTTAAGACATAAGAGTCTAGGATCCTACCTCGTTGAGTTAAAAACTCGATATCTCGAAAAACAAACCTCGTCGAAACGAGATTCCGCCCAGATGAACACAAAGCCTTTAGTATAGGTAGCAAGGAGCCGCTACCTGATCGCCACAAACCCAAGCCCGGGCCCACCAAAAGTTAGAGAGAAGTCAAAGGTTTTGTTTTGAAAAAAGAAAACATAGCTCACAAGTTTTGAAAATATCTTTAACAAATATCCAGGGGTTAGATATTTATAGACACCCGAATATATCTTCTTTTTTTTTAACTTCGCACAACAACGCTCAACGGCCCCGATATCCAACGCAACATGCATTTCTAGGCTCCAACATGCATAAAACGCATATAAACATGCAATTATAAAAATGACAAACAACGTGTTGAAAAACATCGCAAAAATTAAAACGGGTTAGGGTCTCATAACTCTACCCCCTTTAAGGAATTTCATCCCCGAAATTCAACACTGAGTCTCCAGCCAGACACCCTTCATCAACCACCAACAATATCTGATGCAAACCCAACAACACTGCATAACAGCCAAAAATGCCCGAGCAACTGAAACCCCAAGACTGTCATCACATGAATTAAACACATCTTCGAAGAATAGATCACCACCAAAACCACCCACATGCATAAAGTCCCACTAACACTACCGTTATCCATACAACTACTACCCTCGTCGCATTGCCACATACTGGCTCAATCATACTTTGCAATACACGCCAAGGACTATCTCCACGAGTTCAAACACACGATGTTGAACCCCAACACCAGTCACATGAAGTTATCTGTTCTGCACACAAATCTGACGCAAGTTCAGACGATCCCTTGAAAACCACCCACTTTGATACCACATTGCTATCCTACTAATACTAACAATGTCGTTACTGAAGCTGATAAGATGTTCTTCCACGAGCAACAACATAAACACCCGAGTCCAAAGAAAACTCACATAATTCGCCAAGAACGCCAAAGAACGCAATTCATCTAAACCGTCATCTGACACCTACCCCAAACTTACAACACATACATCGACCCCTTGGATCCATAACAGTAGGATACTTAAGCCCAAGACTTATCCGTCAAGTAACCAACCAAAACTTGCCTCTCACACTTGGCAATTTCTTCTTATACAGAACTCATCACGGCCCTTCCGTTCCAAACCAAGCAATCACGTCAGTCCCGACAGGCCATACCAACCAAGGCTTCTCAAACGTCGAACCCTTCCTGACTCATACCTTACCATATCCTCAGGATCACCATCCGAACAAACGGTTATACCAAAACAAAACACTTACCACAGTCGATGACCATTCCTTGACTCAGTTCATAGCTCCAAACAGAATATAAACCCAAACTCACAAGACCATCCATAACACAACCTTAATTCCCAGTAACATACTCTCAAGAAGAACCATCTACCAAAACCAAACCACTAACCATGCTTCAATTACACCCGAACAAAACTCTGCACATACAAACACTCAACAGTTTATTAACTAGGTCAACTTCACGTGGCTGACCCCAACTTACCAACAAATTCTATTACGCACCAAGCGATCGACACTAAACCCACGACCTTAGCTCGCAACAACCAACAGCAATCGAGTCACACAACCAAGACCTAAACCACAGCCTCACCCTCTCCAAGGGTACGCAATTCATATACACAAGAAAATATAGATCATAAGATGCAACACGGTGCATTAACATAAACACCAACCACATGATCATACTAATACTTAGCCATATACGTTATTGTTAAACAAATGAGCCCCACATACCGAGCAGAACCGATAAGAGTGACGCGTCAATTTGGGTAACCTACTTAGATTCCTTGCCAAAAAACACGTCAGCCAAACACATTTTTAACTCGGCTTCCAAGTTTGTTAATCCAAATACCCAAAGGCAAGACTAATCAAACCTAAGGTCCAACCCCCATGCTCACATATTCACAACATCCTCATACTTAACATGCTAACATGCTCATGTTATTAAAACATCAAAACGCATACAATCAAGCACACGTAATCAACCTCACAAAGTGATGCACCCTCTCTCCACGGCTCTTAGGTATTCGAACCCAGAGCTCTGATACCACTTGTAACGACCTACACCTCTGGGTCTCGCAACACTCTAACAAACAACCATTTGGACAGCAAAAACATTTATAAAAGCCATAATCAAGGGTTTATTTATAACAAAAGGAAAGGCCAACCGAACATAAACCAAATCCTCCCTTGAGGCATGAACAATTTAGAAAGGATAAAACCACACTAAAGCCAAAAAGAATAACACCCAACCCGATGTTTCACTCTCAAGATAAGAAATCATAAATGTATTAAATATATCACCCTCAGGCTTATAACACAAGGTTTCAAAACCAAAACATGTAAGCCAGTACATGGTTCAAAAGAAACAAAAAGGAAGATTACAGATCTTTCGCCCCATCTAGCTCCTCCAGATCAACCTGCATGATCGTATGCACTTGAAAAATATTTTTAAATCTCACACCGTGAGCCAAAGCTCAGTAAAAACTAGAAAAACATAAAGTAAATGTTAAACATGCTAGCAGAGAAGTATATATAGATATTTCGACTCACACGAGTCCCAAAAATAGTTTTCATAAGAAATCCATAATAATTCACATGCAATCCATGCAATGCATCTTGTCGGGCTTTCACCGAAGGACCGTTGCCCCAACTAATACATCTTCTCGGGCTTTTACCGAATGATTGCAGTCCCAACTAATGTATCTTCTCGAGCTTTCACCAAAGGACCACAACCCCAACTAATGCATTGTTAACCAGAGTTAACACTCATCTAACCATGAATAATCACCACGTTCTAGGAGACCACGTCCCACGCAACATATGTAACTTTAGGATCACATTTTCTCCCCTTATTATGCAGCTATAAAATCGGAATTTAAATGCACAAAACCACGTACGAACACCACTTTTCACATATCCACATCATCCCCGAAGAACGACAACAAAAAAAAAAAGAAAAAACCCAAAACCCTCATCACAACCAGCAAAGAAAAGAAGAAAAACACCCCCTATAGTAGTTTAGTTGACTAAAACACCCCAATTAATCAACTAAAAAGCTTTTGGAATTTGAAAAATTTTCCAGTGTCTCAAGTCTGTCGACTGACCTCTCCACTTCAGTCAATTGAACTTCGAAGAGCCCTAGCACCGAAAAAACTTTCACCCCTTTTTTTTTATCTAACCCAAATCAAACCCACCAACTCACATGTTTTTGAATCTTACGAGCATACACAAGCCCACCACCTCAAAAGAAACCGAAAGACACCTTTAAAAACCTTCCGTCCAATCAAAAACACCCAAAACACGTTTTAAGAACAAAAATCAACTTTTGCGAACATAAATCGATTTTTATGCATTTTAAACGGTAAAAATATATACAATTCTACGTAGCACCCCTTTAAGACATGAGAGTCTAGCGTCCTACCTCGTTGAGTTAAAAACTTAATGCCTTGAAAAATGTACCTCATCATAATGAGATTCCGTCCAAATGAACACGAAGCCCTCGGTGTAGATAGCAAAGATCTGCCACCCGATCGCCAAAAACCCAAGCCCGAGCCCACCAAAAGCTAAAGAGAAGTTAGAGGTTTTGTTTTGAAAAAGAAAACATAGCTCGCAAGTTTTTAAAATATCTCTAACAAATATCTAAGGGTTAGATATTTATAGGCGCCCGAAAATATCTTCTTTTTTTTAACTTCGCACCACAACGCCCAATGACCCCAGGATCCAACCCAACATGCATTTTTAGGCCCGAACATGCATACAATGCATATAAACATGCAATTATAAAAATGATAAACAACGCATCAAAAAACACCGTAAAAATTAAAACGGGTCAGGGTTTCACAGAACATCTATGTATCGCCCTACAGCTTTTGAGGGAACATCGACTGTATGCAAAATTTGAGAAATATGAGTTTTGGAAGACGGAGGTGAGGTTCCTTGGGCATATGGTGTCAGGTGATGGAGTGTCTGTGGATTTGTAACACCTTGTCCCTTCACATGACAACGATATTGTTCGTTTTGGGTAAAAGCCCTCACGATTTTGTTCTTCTCAGAGGGTCACTCATTCTTGTATTGCTCCCACCTAAGCACGCTTAACTACAGAGTTCTGTTAGGATCTCTGCCACTTGAGAAAAGGCCTCATTGCTATGTAGGGGTATAAGATTTTTCTTTTATAGCCTAAAAACTCACTCTCCTTTTTCGATGTGGGATACCAGGGTATCATAATCCATCCTTCTTAGGGCTGCACATCCCCGTGCAGTAGCTTGCCAGCTCTGGTAGCCTACTAGTCCTTATCGACCCGCCCACTCAATAGCCTGCCCACATGACACGAGAGACGGCAGGGCCCCACACTCGGAGGTGGAGAGAGTCGCCTCTGATAACATCTGTAACACCCCGGCCATTCATATGGCAACGATATTGTCAGCTTTGGGCAAAAGTCTTCACGATTTTATTCTTTCTAGGGGGTCACCCATCCTTGCATTGCTCCTGCCCAAGCACGCCTAACTGGGAAGTTCTACTAGGATTTCTACAACTTTGGAAAAGACCTCGTTGCTATGTAGGATAAGGTTTTTTACTGTAGTCCAGGAACTCCCTTTCTCTATTCGATGTGGGATACTAGGATATCGAAGGATTCTTCAAAGATTGATGTGGTGATGAGTTGGGAACGACCAAAGAATGTGTTTGAGATTTATAATTTTTTGGATTTGACAGGCTACTACCGACAATTCATGAGAGACTTTTCTCGACTTGTTGCACCAATGACTTGCCTTACACGAAAGGGAGTCAAGTGTTGGAGGCAAAACTATCAAGATCTTTGTTTTTACAAACGATTATCTGAAAAAAAAATTAACTAGACGGGAAAATGCCAAAATAGGCTCCAGATAAAAACTTTTGATGGCGAACGATCAAAATAAAACCCGTGCATCCAAAGTTAATCTAGAAGAATACCTTTTTACTAGTCGAATCTTCAACTACAATTTCAATCTGAGTTAAAGCTCCTGTTAGATCTTCTATTGTATTCCCTTATGCAATTCCCAGATATAGTGTGGGTTATAATCCTCCGAGAACTCGTACCGACAGAACCAGGATAGCTTTAGTCTTAGAAGACAAGTTATGAAACTGGTTCAGCCTACCCGCATATATATAGGGCTACAGCAAAGACCTGAGAAGTAATTATGAGTAAAACTTCCAGTGGAACACATACATATATCAGTGATTTCTGCAATTAAGCAAATCTCATAGCGATATCTGCAATTATGGAAAATCAACCGCGGTTTCTGTAATTTTCATAAAACATTGAATTAAAGTTCACACTACTATAGAACTATATTTGCACTCTGACTCATAATCTCAAGACCATATAGCATTGAGCTCCTGTTATTAAATGCTTACCATTTCTCCACACGTTAAGATTCTCGATACCCGCCAATTAAATTTAATTACTGATAATTTAATTTAATCGGTATTTTGATATTCCTTAAGCCCTTCTACTTAACTTATTTGACTGCCAAAAATTAAATCCATCTACAGGGTTTGGCCTGGTCAAAACTTATAACCTTCTTTAAGGGGGTATCGTCAATCCTGATCTTTTGGGACTTGGATTCCGTCAATAATTAATATTTTTTATATAAATAATACTGCTATCCAACTCACGGAGAATATAGACCCATATAAGATCTCGTACGCTCTAATGAATCAAAACAATGAATATTAAATATACGTAAATCAATAATTATTTTAGGCTTAAGAGGATAAGCACTATTCATAATAACCTTAGAGTATGAATTAATTTATATAGTCAGTATAAAATTAATTACTCCAAATGTCCCGTTAATACACATAAGTGTACTAGCATAGAGAGTCAAAACAATAGACGACGCTATTATCTGTTCCCTGTAACTAAGACAGACCTACTAAAACTCTGTGCTATAGTCGTACCGATGGTATGTCCATTTCCATCTAAACTGTGAACACAAAACTTATATTTGGCAAGAACCTAAAATTTGATCTTCTATGTGCAAGCCGTACTCTACATACCAGATTAAATACTTTATGGATATCGGACATCCATACATAACATTAAAGAAATGATACACATACATTACTCATAAAGATTTTCATAAAATAAAAAATTAATTTTATTAAAATAAAATTAAATACTAAAAACATGATTTTCAGTACAGCAACTCTAATAATCTCCCACTTTTACTCAAAACAATACTGTCATATATCTGACTCCCATGCTCTCTACATGACTATCAAAAGTCTTAGCCGGTAAGTTCTTTGTAAAATATTTACAAGGTTGTCTCCTGATGTATGCTCTATTTCTAACTGAAAATTTGAGTCTATCTACCCCAAAGGTACTAGACTATCTATCTGATAAACCAACATATAATCCTTAGTTCTTTTCAGGTACTTGATTATATTCTTTACTGCAGTTCAATGCTCCTGTCCTTTATTGACAGATAACTGCTATCCATGCCAACGGTAAAGCAGATGCCGGGTCTAGTGCAAAACATAGCATATATGAGACTTCCTACTGCTGAAGAATAAGGAATCGCCTTCATCTTCTCTATCTCATCAAGTGTCTTAGGACACTGATCCTTGGATAGAGTGATTTCATGCCTAAAAGGCAAAAATCCTTCCTTGGAATCCTGCATACTAAAATGAGCAAGAATATCATCGATATACTTATCTTGTGATAAGCCCAACATCCTTTGTTTTCGATCTCGAACAAACTTGATCCCAAGGATGTGACTGGCTTCTCTCAAGTTCTTCAGATCGAACTGCCCAGATAACTATAATTTCACCATAGATAATGCCTCCATATCGCTTCTGATAAGCAAGGTATCCTCTACATAAATTACTAGAAAGATCACCACGCTTCCGTTACGCTTCCGTTACGCTTCTTGTACACATAGGACTCATCTAGACTTTAATCAAAGCCATAAGACTTAATTGCTTGATCAAATCAAGTGTACCAAGACCTCAATGCCTGCTTAAGTCCATAAATAGATCTTTTAAGCTTACACAACATGTGTTCTTGACCCTTTGTAATGAATCCATCTGGTTGTATCATATAGATACACTCGTTAAGACTCACGTTAAGAAAAGCTGTCTTGATATCCATTTATCAGATTTCGTAATCGAAATGACCGGCAATGGATAAGATAATCCGAATAGACTTAAGTATAGCTACTGGCAAAAAGGTTTCCTCATAATCGATCCCTACTTTCTGAGTGAACCAATTTAGCAGGGCGGGTCTAAACCATTTTTTTTAAGCCAGCTCCATCAAGAATCAAGTGGAAACAAAAAATCTAGGGAAATGGCAAAGAGAAAAGGGCTCTTGTCGTCTCAGTCCTCTTCTTACTAAGGGTCTAACATTTCTAAGCGCTTTTCATTCCTAAGTGATTGAGTGAAGGAAGTATGCGTTATTCCCCCAGTCAATTTCTTTCTGGCGCCCCGATCAAGAATTCTATAGAAGGTCGGGGGTGAGGTGGGACCTCCGAGTGGTGAACCAGTCCTACGGGTGGGTCGAGAGGGGGATCGTGTTCCGGCCAGAGCTTAAGAACTGGCAATCGGCGGTCCGAGACGGGCTACTGGAGGCAGGTGTTGATCCCTACAGTGGGTTTAGTTTGGATCACTTGGTGGGCATTGGCGGTTCGACGTTTGACAGCTCTGGTCGACGACACACCCCTTTTAGCACATGTGTTAGACACCCCCAAATCTGAATGTGTTTCAGACTTGGCTTACGCCCGGTCTACAATTCTGTGGGAGTAAAAAGTACTGAGTTAGAAGGTACCAAGTTCAGAATGTAAGCCACTGTCTCTAAAGCGAGTTCCCAAAACGAATCGGGTAAACCAGAATAACTCATCATGGACCTTACCATTTTCATAAGAGTCCTATTCCTTCTTTCATTTACAACATTTTGCTGTGGAGTACCAGATGAAGTCAACTAGGATGTAATCCCCTCTGATGACAAGTAGTACTTAAACTCTCTAAAGAGGTATTCTCCACTACGGTCGGATCATAGTAATTTCATACTTTTACCCAGATGCTTCTCCGCCTCTGCCTTGAATTCTTTTAATTTTTCAAAACATTCAGACTTATAGTGCATCAGGTAAATGTATCCATATCTTGATTAGTCATCAATGAAACTGATGAAGTACTCAAATCCACATCTAGCCAAGATTGTCATAGGACCACACACATCAGAATGAACCAGCTCCAACGATTCTTTAGCTCTATAACCTTTGGCCGAAAAGGGCCTCTTGGTTATTTTACCTTCTAAGAAAGATTCATAGACTAGAAGTGCCTCCACTTTCAATGAACTCAAAAGTCCATCTGCTACCAATCTGTTTATCCTTTTTAGATTAGTATGATCTAAGCATAAGTGCCAAAGAAACGTTTGGTTCATTAAAGATGAAAACTTTCTCTTATATGGTAAATTACATGTGTTATTCATTTCAGTCAGTTGCAGTATTGGAGAGATTCGAGTGATAATATAAAGATCATCCACCAATGTATAAGAATAGATAACCCATTTATTATCCTTAATAACCACCGAGTTATTAAAATAAACTAAATATCTGTCTTCAGCCAATCCAGAAACAGAAACTAAGTTCCTTCTAATGGCAGGTACATAAAGGCATTCTCTCAATATTAAAATTCGATCTCTACCCAAACTAAGTGTGACATCTCCTACTGCAACTGCTGTTATCTTTATATTATTACCCATATGCAGGTAAATCTCTCCATCACTAAGTTATCAAGTTTTTTGGAACCCCTGCAATGAATTGCAGATATGATTAGTGGCTCCCGTATCTACACACCAGGTACCGATCGATGACATCGCTAAACATTGTTCCACAACCAGTGAACAGAAATTACCCTGTTTGTTCTGCCTTTTGAAAAATACTAAACATAGCTTTTTCTAGTGCTAGGTCTGGTTGCAGTGAAAACATTTGTCTTTCGGCATTTTCACACCAGTCCGTAGCCTACTAACTACCGTGGAAATTTAATCTTCCTGTTTCTGAAACTTTTTATTCTTCATGCCTTTCGGCTTAGAGGAAGAACCCTTTTCAGAAACAAACACATTTTATGATATTTAAGGAATACCATTTGTAGTTAAAGCTATATTCAAGTTACATTTTCAGTCAACAAAATTTAGGCCCATTAGTTTGTTTTTTTCGAGTATTAAAACAAATAGATTGAAAGCCATTTTAATCCTGAGAATCACATAATTAAAAAAGTCGTTAATTATGAGGAGCAAAACTTTAAATTTATTTTAATTTGGTTCACTCTACCATTTTAAAATTAATTCACCAGCAGACTAGCAACCTGAGAATAGCATGTCTCGATGGGAGGACGTCTACTATCTTTCATAAGACCAGACATGTCAATTCTTTTTAATTTTACTATCTAGGCAACTGACTCTGTCAAGTAAAATTAAATAGCTGACATAGTTTCGGTCCAGCATATGGTAGTAGTAACTCAGATAGAGAGAATACTATTATATATAACTAAGTGTTAACCGTCACCTAATCCCAAATTAATCACTTCGCAATGAACCATTCAGATGGAAAAGTGATCCAACTAACAATTATCCAAAATTATCCCTAAAGAAGATTTGTACTGGCGATACCGCAATTAATCTGTCTGTTTGGAAAAAAGGCCTTACTGCTAACACGTAAGATTTAATTGTATCGCCTACAAATTAGTGATGTAGACCGCGGGATTTATCTGTGAATAAATTTTCTCTCCCACTTAGATTTTTAAAATATTTTTTACGGTTTTAAAAATTCATTTAATTAAAATTAATTTATTAATTATGAAAAATACACGATCTGAAAGAATTAAATATCTTCTCATATACACGATTTCAAAGATTCTAATTTATCAAACCATCTTTTCGTGTTTAAATGCGTAACAAATTAAATTTAATAAATGTACAATTTTTTCTCTAATTTTTCAACTAAGGTAGTGATTAAAGGCATTGATTTATTTTATTTTTCATTTCATATTTTTCAAAAAATAATAATTTACTTCGATTAAATATTTTTTCATTTAATTAATTCAAAATCTGAAATTAATTCCCATGTTATTCCAAGATATTTGATTTTTTTTTAAAAAAATTATCTTAAAACGTGATATTTTTTAACAAAATAAAATATCTAAAGTTTTTTCACTTAATTAAAATTAATTATTAAAAAACTTATTTTTATTTTCCATTATAAAATATTTTAATAAAAACTGAATTTTTGAATTAATTAAATTAACAGGATAAATAAAACAGATATCCAATTATCCACGCAGTTCATATATATATAAACATGGTATGCATATATCTCAATTTTATGATCCAAATTAAACACTAAGATGTTTTAGTCTCCCTTTGAGAGTCGGCTGCTTAAATTCATGTTCGCCTTTGATTCAGTGTCTTGATTACATCAAGTTTTTCTAATACTATCTGATATATCAATATATATCATATCAGTCTCGTATATATCAAAAAATCAACACAAAGCTACCCCGGGAGAGAGAAACCACCAGACCACCACTAGCCACCGCCAGCGCCACCTTGTCGCTGCCTTCAAGCGGCTCTTGCCGCCTCATTCGAGCTCCATTTTTTACGAGTTTTATATCATTGCAAAGCTCTAAAAATATGAAATTTTTTGGTCAAAAAATATGCTGGAAAACTACTAAGAAAATGGTCGAAAAAATGGCCCGAACCTTAAAAGATGCTGTTGCCCGCCACACTACTATGCAGCTAACATCCCGGGGCATTTTCGACCTCTTCCCGAACTTGGTTTTCGACATACTTTGTAGTTATAGGGCTTGGAATCTAGTTCTGTCGGGATCCTGTTAAAATACTCTCCCAAGAACATACACCGATCAGGTTGATAAACAACCATCTCACTACGACGAGGCACAACCTATGTTTGTGTATTAGCAGTAACACACTGTGCAGAATTAGAACCCCTTTGCATCAGCACCTTGTTCTTGATTTGCACCTGTCCTGATAATCCTCGCACTACGCCGAAGTAACGGGATATCAGTGAATTGTTCTTCTGTTCTACTGGTATTTTTTCTTAGTTTTTCAATAACAATATTGCTTTTAGGCCCGTGATCTATTATATAATCCTCTTTTAAGAATCAGACAATGGTGCTAACATTGACCTTATGATCTTTAGGATTATAAAACGGACCACCCTTTGTTCCCTTGGGATATCCTACAAAGAAACAGATTTTTATCCTCGGTTCCAACTTACACGATTTCCCTTTCGACATATGTGTTAGACACCCCCAAATCCAAATGTGTTTTAGAATTGGCTTACGCCCGATCCATAATTATGTGGGAATAGAAAGTACTGACTTAGAAGGTACCAAGTTCAGAATATAAGCAGCTATCTCTAAAACGAGTCCCAAAAATGAATTGGGTAAACCAGAATAACTCATCATAGACCTTACCATTTCCATAAGAGTCCTATTCCTTCTTTCAACTACACCATTTTGCTACGGAGTGCCAGGTGTTGTCAACTAGGATGTAATCCCCTCTGATGACAAGTAGTCCTTAAACTCTCCAAAGAGGTATTCTCCACTACGGTCGGATCATAGTGATTTGATACTTTTACCCAAATGCTTCTCCGCCTCTGCCTTGAATTCTTTGAATTTTTCAAAGCATTCAGACTTATGGTGCATCAGGTAAATGTATCCATATCTTGATTAGTCATCAATGAAACTGATAAAGTACTCAAATCCACATCTAGCCCAAATTGTCATAGGACCACATACATCAGAATGAACCAGCTCAAACGGTTCTTTAGCTCTGTAGCCTTTGGCCGAAAAAGGCCTCTTGGTCATTTTACCTTCTAAGCAAGATTCACAGACTAGAAGTGCTTCCACATCCAATGAACTCAAAAGTTCATCTACAACCAGTCTCTTTATCCTTTTTTCATTAATATGACCAAAGCGTAAGTGCCAACGAAATATTTAGTTCATTAAAGAAATTTTTTTTCTCTTATATGGTAAATTAAATGTATTATTCATTTCAGTCAGTTGCAGTGTATGAGAGATTAGAGTAATAATATAAAGACCATCCACAAATGTACCAAAAATAGATAACCCATTTATTATGCTTAATAACAACAGAGTTATTAAAATAAACTAAATATCCATCTTCAATCAATCTAGAAATAGAAACTAAGTTCTTTCTAATGACAGGAACATAAAAACAATCTCTCAATATTAAAACCTGATCTCTACCCAAACTAAGTGTGACATCTCCTACTGTAACAGCGGTTATCTTTATATTATTACCCATATGAAGGTAAATCTTCCCATCACTAAGTTGTCAGGTTTTTTGGAACCCCTGCAATGAATTGCAGACAGATTAGTGGCTCCCGTATCTACTCACCAGGTACTGGTAGATAACACTACTAAATATGGTTCCACAACCAGTGAACAGAAATTATCCTGTTTGTTCTGTCTTTTGAGAAATACTAGACATAGCTTTTTCTAGTGCCGCGTCTGGTTGCAATGAAAATATTTACCTTCCAGCTTTTTCACACCAGTTCGTAGCCCACTAACTACTCTGAAAATCGTGTCTCTCTATTTCTGAAACTTTTTCTTCTCATGCATTTTGGCTTAGAGTAAGAACGTTTTTCAGAAATAAACACATTTTTCGGTATTTAAGGAATATCATTTGTAGTTAAAATTATATCCAAGTTACATTTCCAGTCAACAAAATTCAGACCCGTTAGTTTGTTTTCATTGAGTATTAAAGCGAATGGGTTGAAAGCCATTTTAATCCTAAGAATCACATAATTAAAAAAGCCGTTAATTATGATGAGCAAAAGTTTAAATTTATTTTAATTTGGTTTCCTCTTCCATTTTAAAATTAATTCGCCAGCAGACTGACAACCTGAGAATAGTATGCCTCAATGGGAAAACGTCTACTATCCTCTTAAGACCATGCAGGCCAATTTTTTTTTAATTTTACTACCTAGGCAACTGAACCTGGCAAGTAAAATTAAATAGCTGACATAGTTTCAGTCCAGTATATAATAGCAGTAACTCAGATGGACAGAATACTATTATATACAGCTAAGTGTTAACTATTACCTAATCCCAAATTAATCACTTCGCAATTAACCGTTCAGATGGAGAAGTGATCCATACTAACAATTATCCAGAATTATGCCTAAAGGAGGTTTGTACTGGAGATACCGCAATTAATCTGTCTATTGGGGAGGAAGGCCTTACTGCCGATACGCAAGGTTTAATTGTATCGCCTACAAACTGGTGATGGAGACCGCGGGGTTTACCTGTGAATAAATTTTTCCTTCCACTTAGATTTTAAAATATTTTTTAGGGTTATAAAAATCCGTTTAATTAAAATAAATTTATTAATTTTGAAAAACACAAGATCTGAAAGAATCAATCATCTTTCCATGGACACGATTCTAAAAATTCTGATTTATCAAACCATATTTTTGTGTTTAAATGCGTAACAAATAAAATTTAATAAATGCACAGTTTTTCCTCCAGTTTTTCAGCTAAGATAGTGATTAAAGGCATTTATTTATTTTATTTTCCATTCCACAATTTTCAAAAAATAACAATTTATTTCGTTTAAACATTTTTTTATTTAATTAATTCAAAATTCGAAATTAATTCCCATGTTATTCCAAGATATCTGATTTTTTTATAAAAAAAATATCTTAAACGTGATATTTTGTAAAAAAAATAAATATCTAAAGTTTTTTCATTTAATTAAAATTAATTAATTAAAAAACTTAATTTTTTTTTCATTACAAAATATTTTAATAAAAACTGAATTATTGAATTAATTAAATTAACAGGATAAATAAAGTAGATATCCAATCATCCACGCAGTTCGTATATATATAAATATGGTATGCATATACCCCGATTTTATGATCTAAGTAAAACACTGAGATGTTTTAGTCTCCCTTAGAAAGTCAGCTGCTTCAATCCCTGTTCGCCTTTGATTTAGTATCCTGATTACATCAAGCTTTCCTAATACTATATGATTTATTAATATATATCATATCAGTCTCGTATATATCAGAAAATCAACACAAACCAACCCCGGGAGAGAGAAACCACCGGACCACCACCATCCACCGCCGGCACCACCTTGTCGCCGCCTTCAAGCGGCTCTTGTCGCCTCATCCGAGCTCTGTTTGTTACCAGTTTTATATTGTTGGAAAATTCTCGAAATATGAAATTTTTCAATCAAAAAATTTGCTGGAAAATTACTCGAAAAATGGCTGGAAAAATGGCCCGACCCTTATGAGATTCCTAGATATAGTGTGGGTTATAATCCTCCGAGAACTCGTACCGGCAGAACCAGAATAGCTTTAGTCTTAGAAGACAAGTTATGAAACTGGTTCAGTCTACCCGCATATATATAGGGCTACAGCAAGGACCTGAGTAGTAATTATGAGTAATAATTCCAGTGGAACACAGAAACGTATCAGCGATTTCTGTAATTAAGCAAACCTCATAGCGGTATTTGCAATTATGGAAAACGAGCAGCGATTTCTGTAATTTTCATAAAATACTGAATTACAGTTCACACCCCTAAAGAACTATAATTGCACTCTGACCTATAATTTCAAGACCATATAGCATTGAGCTCATGTTATTAAATGCTTACCATTTCTCCCCACGTTAAGATTTTCGATACTCGCCAATTAAATTTAATTACTGACATTTTAATTTAATCGGTATCTTGATATTCTTTAAGCCCTTCTGCTTAACTTCTTTGACCACCGAATAATTAAATCTACCTGCAGGGTTTGGCCCGGTCAAAAATTGTAAGCTTCCTTAAGGAGGTATCGTCAATCCAGATATTTTGAAACGTGGATTCCATCAATAATTAATATCCACCATATAAGTAATACCGCTATCCAACTCACCAGAAATATAGACCGATATAAGATCGCACCCTTTAATGATTCAAAATAACGAATATTAAATATACGCAAATCGATAATTATTTTAGCATTAAGAGGATAAGCACTATTCATAATAACCTTGAAATGTGAATTAATTTATATACTCAGTATAAAATTAATTACCCCAAATATTCCGTTTAATACACACAAGTGTACTAGTACAGAGAGTCAGAACAATAGATGACGCTATTATTTATTTTCTGTAACCTGTAACCAAGATAGACCTACTAAAACTCTGTGTTACAATTGTACCGATGGTATGTCCATTTTCATCTAAATTGTTAATATAAAACTTATATTCTGTAAGAACCTAAAATTTGGTCTTATGTGTGCAAACCGTACTCTACACACCAGATTAAGTAGTATACAAAATATCGGACATCCATGCATAACATTAAAGAAATGATGCACATACATTGCTCATAAAGATTCTCATAAGATAGAAAATTAATTTTATTAAAGTAAAATTAAATACTAAAAATATAGTTTTTAGTATACTAACCCTAACGTCAAGTTCGTTTGGAGTGAGTCTTATGAGTTGGCATTTCATGAGTTAAAGAAGAAATTGACCAGTGCACTAGTGTTGGTTATTCCAAAACGAGGTTAGGGTTACACGGTTTATTATGATGCTTTGCATGATGGCTTGGGATGTGTCTTGATGCAAGAGGGTAAAGTTGTAACTTATGAATCTCGGCAATTAAAGACTCGTGAACAGAATTATCCGACATATGACTTGAAATTAGCAACCGTGGTTTTTGCCTTGAAGGCATGGCAGCATTATCTTTATGGTGAGCATTTTGAGGTTTTCTCAGACCACAAGAGTTTGAAATACTTATTTTCTTAGTAGGACCTGAATCTACGTCAGCAGAGGTGGATGGAGTTTATGGAGGAGTACAACTTCGATATTTAGTATCACCCGGGGAAAGCTAATGTTGTGGCCGATGATCTTAGCAAAAACTATCATGGTTCGTTAGCTACTATTGCTATACAAGAGTGGGACGTGTTTCTAGAGATTTGTTGAGTTTAATTTGTATCTTGGGGAGACAAAGGAGGGTGCAACCTTATTTTTAGTGATTTTACGACTTATGTTGATTGCTTGTACTATGAAGGCTCAGAAGATATATCGAGAAGCTCAAATGTTATGGGATCGTGTTGTTAGTGGAGTAGACACCACGGGGTGGGTTGTGAGCCTAGATCAGAGTTTAAGATTTGTTAGGAGAGTATTTATACCGGAGTCATGCCGTGATGACATGTTACGTGAGTTCCATCATTCTTATCTTGTAGTGCACCCGGGAGGCACCAAGACGTATTACGATTTACGCCAACAGTTTTGGTTGAAGGGAATGAAGAGGGATGTAGTTCAGTTTGTTTCTCGATACCTAACTTGTCAACAAATGAAGGTAGAATATCAGAGACCAGTAGGATTGCTACAGCCATTACCAGTGTCAAAGTGGAAGTGAGAGAATATCACGATGAATTTTGTATTTAGACTTTCGAGATCGCCTAAGGGGCATGATGCTATCTAGGTTGTGGTTGATAGACTAACAAAGTCTGCACATTTTCTTCCCATACATGTGAAAATTCTATGGATAAGTTGAGTAAGTTGTATGTTAGTGAGATTATTCGGTTACACGGAGTGCCTGTTTCTATTATTTTCAATTAAAACTCGAGTTTCACATCATGCTTTTGGCAGAGTCTTTAGTCTGCGTTGGGGACGAACTAGCTTTTCAACACTACTTTTCACCCCTAGACGGACGATTAGTCAGAGCGTACCATTCAGATTTTAGAGGATATGCTAAGAGCTTGTGTACTCGATTGTTGGGGTTCTTGGGAGGACCATTTGCATTTAGCAAAATTCGCATATAATTATAATATCAATCTAGCATTGGGATGGCACCTTTTGAGACCTTGTATGGCAGGTCGTGTAGGTCGTCGATTTGTTGGACAGATATGGGGGAAGCGATAGTTTTGGGATCCAACTTGGTGCGGGAGACAATGGAGAAGATTGTCATGATTCGCCAACACTCAATGACGGCCCTGAGTCGTCAAAAGAATTACTCATATCATAAGAGAAGGACTTTAGAGTTTAGGGTGGAAACCATGTGTTTTTTAAGGCTTCGCCACGCCGAGATTTGATGAGATTTGGTCGTAGCATGAAGCTATCGTCGCACTTTATTAAGCCGTCTAAAATGCTTGAGAGGATTAGGGAGGTGGCATACCATCTGGCCTTGCCTCCTCAGTTGTCATCTGTGCATTACGTGCTTCATGTTTTCATGCTTCGAAAATACGAACCTGACCCGTCACATATCTTGGATTAGGCTAAGTTGCAGGTGGATGAGGACGTTTCTTTTGAGGAATGACCCGTGAGGATTTTGGATACGAAAGAACAAGTGTTGAGTGGGAGAACCATTTCCTACGTCAAAGTTCTTTGGCTTTATCATGGTGTTGAAGAGGTTACATAGGAGCTTGAGTCCAAAGTCCATGCTTGGGACCCATAGTTATTTTCCTCTTGACCTCGTAGTGAATTTTGGGGGCAAAATTTCTTAAGGGGAAGAGTTGTGAGACCTAGTTCTTTTCTTTTTATATATATTCTCTATGTGCTATATATCGTTTTAGTCATTATAGAAAAATATGTTTATATATGTGACGCCCCATCTTCTAGGCACGTCGGCACATATATAAATATAAATAAAGATATATTCTAGCCATTCATTTATATTTATATACGTTAGTTATTACATCCTAAAGGAGTTCTGAACCGTTCAAAGTACTTAACTATTACAGTTTCACCAAGAAATTTCAAAAATTTCGCTAAGCACGAGAGAATTGAATATAAGAACAAAAGCAGAGGTCTCGACTCCTCAGAATGCATCAGCGAGATCCACGTGCTCTTAGAACTCACCTTATTCTTCTAACTCTTCTTCTCCCTCTAGGATGACTTCCTCCAAGAACTCCTCCTTACCTGTGGCACGAATGCCATGAGCTAAGGCCCAGTAGCAAAACACTACAACTTTCTAATTAATCTCACGGCACAAAATTCACCACAACACATACCATATAACACCCAGTATGGTTTATAGTCAAAGTGACAGATAAATTTATGACAGGATGGCAGATAAGTCAATAAACATATGCATATGAGATGCCGTGTATGAAATGCAGATGCCCAACCCAACATGCACCCAAATTATAATAGGGATTCCGCGCCGAGAATCACCAGAGTAGATATTCATAGGTATTTGATCACCAAAGCCATCATCGCTCCTCGTTGCGAATAGTAAATGCTTTGTTGGGCTTCATGCCATAGCTGTTTTACTCAATGGCAATGGCATGGGTCCGTGCCGTACTCCAAGCCAACAAAATTCTATAATCAATGCCATACTCCAGGCTAACAAATTCAATAATCATCAAACAGTCATATCAGACATATATCAAGCGGTTTGTCCCACCTTAAGACTCGTGATGCCTTCGTCAGTGTCAACCACAAAGTCCAAGCTATCAAAATCAAAATGCTAGTGACAAACCCATGGTGCCCAATAATATTTATAAACCATTTCAAACACTAGGGACGAACCCATGGTGTATAAAGAAAATTTGTAACATTAGGGACGAACCCATGGTGTACAAGGGAAATATATCCCAAAATATTTATAAAAATGGCAACCAAGGACGCCTTAGATTTAGAACCAAGAAAGACAACAACCCATCTCAACAACGGTTTACACAGCAGAACTCCAATATGCCAAGATGCAAGTGACAATACCCATGATTTGAAATATGGATCTCAAAAGCAACAATTTATAGCATGGCATCAACTAGCATGGCAAGATTCATGGTACAACGTGTAAAGCATAAGGTACAAGTATGTGAAGCACAAGCTACAATTTCTCAAGATATGATTCAACATGATCGCATGAATTCTAAAGCATCATACATTAAATTAGAAACACTAATCAACTAATTCAAATTGATCATCATACAAAGACACGGGTCTCATAGCAATGATACTCAATTTCACACTTAGTAACTTTTAAGGCCAAAAATTAAGTATTAAATTAAAATAGCCGATAAGATTTTGGGGTATCTAGATTTAGAATCAATCTATAATTTTTAAACACTATTTAAATAAAAATATTTCTTACAACTCTCATATTTAACACTAAGGCCAAAACCTAAGGCAAAAGACATCCTAAGCAAAAACTATTCAACACTTTTCTTAAGATTCAACCAAAAACATGCTTCTGTTGGTCTCGGTTTTGGAATATCATATTAAGTCCGAATGAGCCCATTTTTGAGTATGTTCTAGTTAAACATGCCCCCTACAAGTTTCATGTTTAAATCTAATGGTAGTTGTTTGGAACAAGTTAGATTTTTTGGCCATTTTAGAGAATAGGTTCTGTCAGCTGCCAAAACTCAGCTGAGCCAGTTTTGGACAGAGGGTTTGAAATGATTTTGGGGTATCATCTCGAGGCTTTAAGATCTGATTTTTGGGTATCAAGTACTTCAATATGTTAGCTACAATGTGCATGTATACCACTTTTGGAATAGGTCATTAAAAATAGGGGTTTTGGGCTACTCAAACATATGTGACCGAAGTGTCCTTTGAGGGCTGAAACTCAACAGAGACGTTCAAATGGGTTTTGACATATCAAAACTCAATAGTTTGTGCTCATTTTTGGTGGGTAGATAGCTATACATGTTATCTACAACTTTTAAATTTTTACCAAAGTTCGGATCTCACTTTAAACTAGGGTTTCTAAGTCAATAGTCTTGACTGGTCAGAAAATGACACACTTTGGTAAAATTAAAATATCTCGAGTTCTACTTATGCAAATGAGTTATGACATTCCAATGTTCAGAGCAGAAACATCTATGTTCTTAAAAATCAAGTCTCTTAGGGTCCAAGTCTTCTACTTATGTTATGTCAAGTTTTTGTTCAATTTCTTTGCATGCTTGTGTTTTAGACATTAATATTAAGACTCCAGAACACTTAGAGGTCATCAAATTCAAAGATAACAACATACAACATCTCATATCACCCATAAACATAACAGTCCCAAATTTTCCAACTACGATGCCTTTTCGATTTAATTTCGGTTCTCAATTCTTAGAGTGTTTAAAGGGATGTGTTGGGGGATATTTTAAGGGATATTAGACATAAGGTTTAGAGATTTTACTTACTTTTTTAAGGGCTCAAGAGATGGTGACATGGAAGGACTTAGCTTTTGAAAAACTCTTCTCCTTGAGTCCCTTTTTCTTTCTTTTTCTCCCTCAAACTCACCTTAAGACTCAAGAGCAATGAAGTCTGGTTTCTCTCCCTCATTTGCACGAAAATAACAAGTGGAGATGAGGGTGTTTGGCTTGGTTTATATAAGCAAAGGCTAGGGGACATGGAGGGGACAAAAGGTACCAAAAAAATACTTTTTCTTCATTTTAATTAATGAGATGTGAGATGATTTGAATGGGTTCATCCTTTGAGGGCTAGAAATTAGATATGGAAAAGATAAATATTTCTAGGCCCTGTTTGGGGGACAAAAATATGACCCTACATCAATCAAGGGATTTTGCATTAGTTTGCGTGCCATTTTGTGTAAGAAAATGCATTAAAAGTTAATTTGATGTATTTTTTTGGTGTCTTTTCCTGTTGAAACCTATTATATTAGTATGTTTATGATAAATATAGTATTTTCATGTATTATCATAGTTTTCATAGCAATTGATTAAATAGATGTAGTCATTTAAGTCAAATTAAGCTATTTTGGCAATATGACTTTTTAACTTATTTTGTTGTGTAAGAACTTTAATAATGATTAATTTGATTTTGTTGACCTATAAAACTATATTATTATGTATATTACTTGTTCAACAATTATTGGATCATCATAATGCTTAATTTAATATCTTTCTCATCATTTTAAGCTAAAAAAATGCAAAAAGTCACTTTTTGGCACTCTTCCCAAGGTGGTCGGCCACTAAGGAGTAATTTTGTCATTTTTGATATTATTTTGTCTTTTGCTACTTAATTGTACTTAAATTTTTGATTTAGGGTATCCATGTGTCAAAATTTGAATTTTTAAGACTTTTTGCTGTACTATAGGCAAAATGGTCATTTTACCCTATTTATGAAGATTTTTGATTTTTAACTCATTATTTCATGATATTTACTTCATTTACAATGTTGGGAGACTCTCCAAGTTCTAAGGATTTATTGCCTGTGTTTTGGATCTTTTTGGGATTTTTGGGCCAAACTTAGGGTTTTTGATTCGAGTTAAGGTTTTGAACTTCGTCCGTGCTCTATAGCCTTGTGGACTATCCGTCACTAATACTAGGATCCGAGCAAGATCGTTACAATATAGGATTATTGCATGTGTTGGCTTAGATATGCATGTGGGTTTCAATTTTGGACTAATTGAACGCGTAACAAAAGTTGGGAAGTTTTCAAGGTAAGACCGCTCGTGCGCACCGTCTGGCGGGAAGTCTATAAAGTCAGCTAATGGCATGGGACTTTGGTCTAAAGCTTCTCCTACAAGCCTCACTTTATACACAACCCAAAACCTCTACCTTCTCACTAGATTTTTGCTTGCTTTAGGCTTGGACCTTGGCTTTTCGAGGATGGATCAGTGATCTCCTCGCCAAGAGCTTTGCATCCATCCGTGTGGATTTTTGTTTCGGCTACTTTAGTCTTTCACTGGTGGTTAAAGTTTCGAGTTTTAACTCCTAACGGTAGGATTCTAGACTATCTTGTATTAAAAGCATGTTATATGTAATTATACACATTTTTACGGTATTAAAATACTATGGGTGTTGGGTTTTCGTGTTAAAATCTTGTTTGATTGGAATAAAAACATGTTTTATTATCCTAAGATTTATTACAAAGTTGGTGGATGTGTATACATGTGTTTTTCAAGATTGAGTTTTAAAAATTGAAAGAGAATGCGATTTTGTTGCGAAAACATGGTTTTCGATGTTTGGAGCTAACCCTATGGGGTTGAGCCTTGGCTTGAATGGCCCGGTGGAGAGGGTGAAAAACATTTTCAAAATGTTAGTTGATTTCCATGGATATATGAATAATGTTGCAGCGTGCCCTAGACTTTTGTACATAGCTGTGTACGTACAAGTATTTTTTGATAGTCGTGTTCTGTGCCTTTTTAATCATTCTATAGATATACTGTAACAATGTGTGTGTACGGAGACCTCAATTTCTACTCAGTGAAAGTCTAAAAACTTGCGCAAGATAGGTGCTTTGTTCGTTCGGGTTAGTTCCCGTAAATGAAGTGTTTGCCCCATTAGCAGGTGTTAGTTATTGTAGTAACGTATAAAACTTTTCATTACCTAGCGGGTAATTGGATTCCCTAGACTTAGGCTAATGGGCGAGTGTTTATAATTGTTACCTTTTTTCTACTGCGACAGAGTTGGTACACAAGAATCATTGACGGTTGTGAAAATCGGGTTGAAAAATAATGTGTTGTTTATGTTTATTAAACTTCTAAACGTTATTGGATTATTTAAAAACTGGTGGTTTGAGTATGGAAAATCGTTTGAGACATGTGTAGTCGAGTTGCTTGTACAATCATTGATTTGTATATTATGTTTTTAATTCATGATAGTCTATTCCTATTGGGCTCCGGCTCACGTTGATAGATTTAAAACATTTCAGGTGAAAAAGATCATATAAGTTGATCTTAGGGCCCCAGAGGGAGGCAGAAGACAAAACCTTTAGTTTTGTTGTACGGATGTTCATGTCGTTTTTGCTATTAGTTCATGTAATGCTCATACATGTTTAGTACTTAAAGGAACATGTTTTGTAAGCCATGAGGCCTTAATTTTGATATTTGCATAGTTGTATGACGATGAGAGAGACCATGGGTTGGTTGTTGTTTTCTGGGTTTGGATGTTGTAGTTATCACCCGGTTGGTTTCAATGTTATAACAACGGTTTTCGGTCGATTTTATGTTTAATATCAAACTATGTTTCTTGAGGAGAGTTTTGAACTTTGTTTCAGCATGTTTTGGCTGGCATGGTTGTGCCTTGAAACCTCTCAAAAATGTTAAAAAATGTTTAAGTGTTGTGTGTGAAAAGTTGGGTTTTGAAAAAGGGTCCAGAGTAAGACCGCTCGATGGAATGCTCGAGCAGTCTATCAAGCGGTCAAACCATACTCTCGGTTGTTTTGCTGACTGAGGAAAAAATAATGTATAAGTAAGGACCACTCGAGCGGTCTGGGCATTTTTCTAAAAATTTTGTTTGTTTGTTTTACAGCTTGGCTCGTAGGGACCGTTACCTTATTCTTTTAGGCTATTCTTTTACATAAAATAAACCATCAGAAGTGTGTTTTTCAAAAGTTTTAAGCTTTTTTTCACTCACGTTCTCAAACCCATATTGGCTCGAGTCGTTTTGATAGATCTGGATATCTCAAAATGAGTTTTCTTAGGTGATTCACGTGACCTGGGTTTTGGGGCGTGACATAGTCCAAATACCATCAACCTTAGAAATTTGCTGTGTTTCAAGGTTGACTCCCATTAAAATCATGTTTTGAAAAATGAATCCCTTTTTCAGTGGTCAGATCAACACCGAAGTGGCGAAAGACCTTTATAAAAAACATAGCATGGGGAAGTGAGGAATTTGACTTCGAGTGGGACTGAAGCATATCGAAAATAAATAAATATCAAAGATCAAGCTTCTTACCCTCAAGAATGCACCACATTATAAAGACGTGCGTGAAAGAAACATCTCCAAACTTTCCAGATTGAGGCAAAAAGATATGATTCACAAAATGATGCAAAATACGCATCTCAAGTTTTTGGGTGTTGGCTTCAAGGGGCTTAGTTGGGTCTATAACAACAACAGCTAAAATGTATTTCATGGCATCGTGAATGGAGAAACCTTCGATGGTTTTCCTCGTTGGTTTACTGGAAACAAAGAATCGACTCTCAAGAAGACCAAGATTTTCATTGAGGATATTAGAGGTCAGACGAATGTCAATACCGTTCACCCAAGTAATGATGGAATTGTCAGAGGGGTCGGTGATCTTGAAATGTGCTAGAAGAGTTTCACGAGTGTGGGGTAATGGTGATCGTGGATCTGTAGAAGATCCATCCATCCAAAAGTGGTGAACCACTCTGAGAATTTTATTTCTATGGAATCGAAAAACTAAAAATTGATCAAAAGGTCAGGGATTACCTTGCGAGTAGCGAAAGAAGAAAAGTACAAATTCTTGTACTTGGTGTACTAGAATTTGAGCATTGAAACCCTCCCCATATCCACAGTTGGCATTATTGCCGTCGTCGTCTTTGATTTCTTCTTCTTTCCAGCCCTAGGGCTCGACGATTTACCGGCAGCTCGTTTACTTCCTTTACCCAACGTCCTTGGTGGCATCGTCGGTGAGATTGAGAGAGGAAGAGAGGGAGAGAGTTGAGTCGACACTAGGATTGAGGAAAGAACAGAGAGGTCAAAGAATGAGAAAGGAGACGAACAATTTTTATGGAAACTGAAGAGTTTGAGAGCGAAAGAGGGAAAATCGCGTATTTATAAACTCTATAAAATGTGTCGACACTTTTCACGGGACATGAGGGTGTTCAAAAATAGAAATTGTGTCAACATATTTTAACATGGTGTCCACACTATCGGTTCATTGAGTCGACACTCCTCATAAGTGAGTCGACACAGATTTTACTGAGAGTAAGAATTTGTATCGTGTCAATACTATATAGTTGGGGTCGACACTTATATCAAAATGTGTCGATACTATATAGCATTTGTGTTAACACTTTCACACATGTATCGACACTTTTTAGCATTGTGTCGACACCTTTCACATACCAAAATAAAGCATGAAAAGTATTGATTAAGCATTGAACACACATAGTTAGTATGGCATTTAAGCATCAATTTGGAGCACAAAGCATACCAAGTTCTCTTCGGATATAACACAATCTTTCTTCATTTAAAGGTTTAGTAAAAATATCAGCAAGTTGGTAGTCTGTGACTACAAATTAAAGTTCCATATTAGCTTTTTGAATATCATCTCTAATAAAGTGATGTCTTATCTCAATATGCTTTGTTCTAGAGGGTTGTATAGGGTTTTTGGTTATGTTAACGACACTAGTGTTATCACATTTAATGGGAATATAATCTAAATAGACACCATAGTCTTCTAGTTGTTATTTCATCCAAAGAACATGTGCACAATAGCAACTAGCTGTAATGTACTCAACCTCAGCTATAAATAAGGCTACTGAATTCTATTTCCTGCTAAACCATGATATGAGAGAGTGTCCTAGGAATTGACATATTCTACTTTACTATCTTATCTATAATGACCCAGTTCGGACCCTAGTTGTAACAACCCGATTGATAAGGACCCGTGTAAAGACCTAGTCAAAACCCTAAGCATTAGTGAATGATAGCCCACGCGACCATAGAACACGAAAAAAGTTCGAATCCCTAACTTGACTCGAAAATCCTAAGTTCAACGCAGAAATCTTAAAAATGTCCAAAACTCAGGCAACAAAACCTTAACACCGGGAGAGTCTCCAAATAATCTAAATAAATTAAATATCATGAAATAATGAATTAGAAATCTAAAATCCTCATAAATAGGATGAAATAACCGTTTTGCCCCTAGTACAGCAAAAAGTCTTACAAACTCAAATTTTACCACATGGAAACTTTGAATTAAGGATATAAGTATAATTAAGTAGAAAAAGACAAAATTACATCAAAAATGACAAAATACCCCTTAGTGGCCGACCACCTTGGGAAGAGTGCTAAAATGTAGCCTTTTGCTTTTTTTAGCTTAATGTGATGAGAAAGGTATTAAATCAAGTCTTATGATGATCCAATACTTGTTGAATAAGTAATATACACAATAATATAGTGCTATAGGTTAACAAAAACAAACAAATTATTATTGAAGTTCACACACAATAAAATAAGTCAAAAAGTCATATATTGCCAAAATAGCTTAATTTGACTTAAAAAACAACATCTATTTAATTAGTTGCTATGAAAACTATGATAATACATGAAAATACTAAATTTATCACAAATATACTAAAATAATAGGTATCAGTAGGAAAAGACACCAAAAAGATACATCAAATTAACTTTTAATGCATTTTCGTGTACAATAAGGACACGAAAACCAAGAAAAAACCTCTTGATTGATGAGGGATCAGATTTTTGTCCCCCAAATTGACCTCTAGCTATATTTATCTTCCCCATATCTGATTTTTGGCCCTCAAAAGTTGAAATATCTCAAATCAACTCAAGTCTCATTTAATGAAAAAGAAGAAAATCTTTTAATAGTACCGTTTTGTCCCCCTTGTGTTCCCTAGCCCTTGCCTACATAAATCAAGCCAAACACCCTCTTCTCCACTTGATATTTGCGTGCAAGAGAGGGAGAGAAACTAGAACCTCTTGCTCTTGAGTGTTAAGGGAAGAAAAAGGAAGAAAAAAGAAAGAATCAAGGGAAATTTTCTAAAGCTAAGTCCAAATCCATCCTCCACACTCATTTGATCTCTCAAACAAATGAGTAAACTCTCTAAACCTTATGTCTAATATCCCTCAAAATATCTCCCAAAACATCTCCATAAACACTCTAAAAATTGAGAATCGAAAATAAACCGAAAAGGCGTCGTAGTTGGAAATTTGGGACTGTTATGTTTATGGATGATATGAGATGTTGTTGTATATTGTTATCTTTGAGTTTGATGACTTCTAAGTGTGCTGGAGTCTTGATATTAATGTCTAAAACACAAGCATGCAAAAAAATGGAATACCATATAACTCAAGATAGAAAATCGATCTAAGCATGTTCGTTATGTCCAGATTTATCTTTTTGTGTTATCTTTCATCCAAAGTTAATTTCAACTCATTTGCATAAGTAGAACTCGAGATATTGCAATTTTACCAAAGTGTATCATTTTCCAACCAATCAACACTACCAACTTGGAAAACCTAGTTTAAAGTGAGATCTAAACTTTGGTCAAAACATAAAAGTTGTAGAAACCATGTATATGTATCTTCCCACCAAAAAGGAGAACAAAATACTATGTGTTGATAGGTCAAAACCCCTTTGAAAGTCTCTGTTGAGTTTCAGCCCTCAACGGACACTTTTGTTACATGTTTTTGTGTAGCGCAAAACCCCTATACAAACAATGTAGATAACATATGAAAGTACTTGTTTCTCAAAAATCAGACCTTAAAGCCTCGAGATGATACTCCAAATTCATTTCAAACCCTCTGTCCAAAACTGGCTCTACTGAGTTTTAGCGGCTGACAGAACCTATTTTCTAAAATGGCTAAAACGTCTAATTTGGTCCAAGCAACTATCCTTAGCTCTAAACATGAAACTTATATGGGACATGTTGAAATAGAACATACCCAAAAATGGGCTCATTTGGACTTTATCGGATACCCCAAAGCCAAGACCAACAGAAGCATAGTTTTGATAAAATCTTGAGATAGGTGCTGAACCGTTTTTTCTTATGATGTTTTGTTCACCCATTTCTCTTAAGTTTTGGCCTTAGTAGAGTTGTAAGAAATATTTTTATCTAAATGGTGTTTAAAAATCATAACTTTATTCCAATTCTAGGTACCCCAAAACCTTATCGGCATTTTTAATTTAATACTCGATTTTGGGCCTTAAAAGTTGTTGAGTATGAATTGAGTACCCTTTGCTATGAAACCTGAGTTTCATATGATAATTGATTTGAATTAGTTGATTAGTGTTAAGTAAGTGTATGTTGATTTATAACTCATGCTATCATGTTTGAATCATATCTTGAGAATCGTAGCTTGTGCTTCACATACTTGTATCTTATGTCTTGCGCGTTGTACTATGAATCATCCCATGCTAGTTGATGCCATGCTATAGATGGTTGTATTTGAGATCCACACCATACATCATTGAAATTGTCACTTACATCCTGACATATTAGAGTTCGTCTATGCAAACCGTTCTTGGGATAGACTGTATTGAGATTGTCTTTCTTGATTCTAAGTCTAGGGCATCCCTGGTTGCCATTTTCGAAAACGTTTTGGGATGAATTCCCCTTGTACACCGTGGGTGTGTTCCCGATGTTACAAAATTTAGTTTATACACCTTGGTCGTGTCTCCAGTGTTACAAAATTTGGTTTATACACCTTGGGTGTGTCCCCGGTGTTCGAAATGGTTTATCATGAATATTATTGGGCACCATGGGTTCGTCGCTAGTATTCTGGTTTTGATAACTTAGACTTTGGTTTGATACCAAGCGAGCATCCTAGTCTTAATATGGGTAAAATAACAACAAAGTCCCATCACGGTATTGACAATAAGTCCCTGAGGTGACAATAACAGCAAAGTCCCATCACGGCATTGACAATAAGTTCCTGAGGCGGCAATGATAATAAGTCCCATCACGGCAATGACAATAAGTCCCTGAGGCGGCAATGATAATATGTTCCTGAGGCGGCAATGATAATAAATCCCATCACGGCAATAACAATAAGTCCCTAAGAAGGCAATGGTAATAAGTCCCTACAGGCAATAACAATAAATCCCAAAGTGGAATTCATGTTTTTATTTCTAATGAATGTCGGGTTGGACACTTGTATCACATCCATTGCATCACATACCTGTACACTTATTCTTATATATGCTTGCCATGCTGTAACTATCGAATTTATCTCTCTCCTTAACTTTAAATCGTACTGGTTGTTATATGATATGCATTATAGAATATTTTGTGCCGTGAGATTAGTTAGAATGTTAGAGTGCTTTGCTTTTGAATTTTGGCTCATGGCATTCGTGCCACTGGTGAGAAATAGTTCTTGGAGGAAGTTATCGCAGAGGAAAAAGAAGAGTTTGAAGAACATGGTGAGTTCCAAGAGCATATGGATCTCGCTGATGCTTTCTGAGGTGTGGAGACCTCTGCTTTTGTTCTTATATTTAGTTTTCATGTGCTTAATGTAATTTTTGAAATTTCTTGGTGAACTACAATAGTTACGTACTTTTGAACAGTTCAAAACTTCTTTATGATGTAATAACTAACATATGTAAATATGAATGAATGGCTAGAATATTCTTTTAATTATATTTTTGTATGTTCCGATGTGCTCGGAGGACGGGGCATCACAGTTGGTATCAGAGCCCAGGTTTAGTAAACCTTCAGTCCTTAGGTTATAGAAAACCATTCATTCTGTCACAATGAAGCTCTATAGGATGCGTTGTATTAATTATTATTATCATCTATACATTATAAGAACTAAAATCTGATGCGTCTAAATCCTATAGCGAGTCGCATCAGGATGATACCAAGTTCGGGAACATCAAGGAATCTGCATGCAAAAGACCACTAAGGGCATCGAGATCGAATATCAGAGATTCATGCAACGGGTTACCTTATTTTAAGGGGGTAGATAGGAGTACACACTAGGACAAGTTTTAGATCTCACATCGAGAGACAATTAGAACCCCGCGACTTCATCCTTATAAGTCCTTTTCTCATTTACCCCAAGCCATGGTGTCAACTTTTTAAAGTTCTTTCGCATACCGTTTCTTCTTATATTGTCGATCCTCAACGGTATCGTCAAGTGTCATTCGTCGGTAACTCTTATGTACCCAAGTCTTGTTGATAACCCTATTAGAAATTTAATCCTAGAAAGTACCCTTGTCTTCAAGTTTTCATGCCTTGATAATGACCGATATTCGCATTTGATTGTCCTCTGATTCAAGTCATCATCCTTGAACTAACTCTTCTCTTGAAGAACTCGATATCAATTCTTTATTAATTACCCGTTCCAAACATTCATCATTGATAAAATCTTTAGCCATCGTTCATTTCTCTCGACTCTGAAACCACAGTCTATTGCAGTGATTTTGCGAATTCTTTGTACACTCTTGAAATC
>JAUMHN010414310.1:0-14006 GCA_032360265.1 Heliamphora ciliata
ATTAGGGGCTCAATCACAGTTTTAGGCAAAGATTTTCTTATAGCTAGAGGAAGCAGTTGTTGCATCAAAATATGATTATCGTGGCTTTTAAGACCCCAAATACTTCTATCTTCTAAGCGCACATGCCTCGAGATATTTGATGCATAACCATCTTGAACTCTAACTTTGTGAAGCACTTTGAGGAACAAATCTTTTTCATCCTTGCTCATTGCGAATTGTGCAGGGGGTAAATAAGCTTTATTAGACCCTCTAAACTGTAAGTGCAATGGTGTTCTAATCTTCATTTCTTATAGATCACTTTGAGCATTCAAATTATCTTTAGATTTTCCCACAACTCTTAGTATCGTCCATAAAATATTATCACACACATTTTCTTCTATGTGCATCACATCAAGGTTGTGCCTTATTAAATTGTATTCCCAATATGGCAGCTCATAGAATATACTCTTTTTCTTCCAATTATGGCTTCTTTTGCCATCAACTCCCCTTTTTTCCTTCCTCTTCTTAAGGTCATTCTTTTTGTAGTCGGTCAAGATAGCTTCTGATTCCAAGTAACGAAGCAACTCTGATCCAGATAAGATTTTAGGTTTTAGTCGCCATTCACGATTGCCATCAAATGATACTTTATCTTTATGGAATTTATACCCAACAGGTAAGAGCCGATGATGACCCATATAGGTAAATTTTTTACCATGATTTAACCAACAGATTGAGTTTGCATATTGCAACAAGGACAAGCATATTCGCCTTTTGTACTATATCCTGACAAGTTGGCATACGCGGGAAAATCACTAATTGTCCACAACAAAGCTGCATACAATTGAAACATGTGATTACTCGATGCATCAAGTGTTGGTATACCTTCACTCCAAAATTCCTTCAACTCTTCAATCAATTGCTGTAAATACACATCTATTTTGTCACCAGGTCTTTTATGCCCATCAATAAGTATGGAGAGAATAAAAAATGGTTGTTTCATGCACATCCATGGAGGTAAGTTGTATGGAATCAACACGACAGGCAAAGTGCTATAAATTATATTCATTGATCTAAATGGGTTGAATCCATCAGTTGCTAACCCAAGTCGTACATTACGACTATCACTAGCAAAGTTTGTGTACCTGCGATTAAAATCTTTCTGTAACACCCCGCTCCCGCATGGCACCAAACCTGTACAAAGGGACGTGATCCCGCCACAAATCGGCGGCCAAAGAGAAAGACAAGGGATAAAGATATTAGGAGGCCAAACAAGAACTTCTAAGCAACCACAACACCTTAATGTCAAAAGAGGTATACATGAGTCACTAGGGATTCGCCATCCCAAGGGCATACATTATTTCTAAAACATCAAAAACCTCCAGGGTTTTATACATGAAGCTCTGCCAAAACTAAAAACTAAACAAAAGAAAACTGAACCAAAACTACTCGACAACGCCTGCGGTGGACCAACTCCTAGTCGTTCTTGGTATCTGCAACCACAGAGGTTACAGGAGAGCGCACTTAGTATTATCATGAACAGAAAAGACAGTTAGTTAAGGATAACTAAAAGATTTTTCTAAAAATAGTTCATCACATTTTCCACGAAAATATAAAAACTGGTGCATTTGCTTAAACATGAAAATATCACAGATTATGCAGAACCTTCTTAGTATTGCAAACAGAAATATGTTCTTGGCTCAACCGCCACAAATTTAGAAATGTATGACCGCTTTCTCAAATCTAGACTCAAACCACAACAATGTCCAAGTAGTCATCAACCTCACGACCGGGAGTTCTAATGGTACCGTAACCTCAATTCTCAATGCACGGATAGCCACTTGTTGGAATGAGGGCCACTCTCCACCAAGCACGAGTGGTATGTGCTATAACCTGGGACTCAGCCCAAAATTTTTTAAGCCAAAAACCCCCTCTCAATGGAAAACCTCCCCCATAGGGAGAAACAACACCCATAGTTAGGTAACCTCCCTCATAACGGGATATAAAGGGCCGAAAACCCTTGTAACTTAGCACTTTGGAACAACCACACAGCATTAACCATACTTTCATAGTAACATCATGCTAGCTCAAAATATCATGGATAACACACTTGAATTAAAAACATCATGGCTTTTGAAAACAATAGGTTCATGCAATCGTCAAACTGGTCATAATTCAAAACATACGCTTCAAAGCATTTTCATGCATCATTTATATAAACTCAAGTTCAAAATAATGGCTAACCACTCTCACCTTATCTTATATGCATATGAATTGAGCCTTTGTCAACGAGCTAAGCTTGCTCCTCGAGTAACAAAACTTTCATGCCTAGTAAGAAAACATGACTTAACCGTCAACACGAAGTTCTACCCCTCTTAGAACGTGAAGTACTAAAACGATTTTGACCATTGAATATTTTTTTTTTTTTTTGGGGACCATGGTTACTTTCTTCTTAGGTTTAAAGGGTACTACGCACTTGCCCAATCCTTCACTTATTAAAGGATTTAACTTAACCATTTATTACTCTCTCCCAATCATTAAAATTTAAAGTACCAAAACATATTGAGGTACTTAGACTTGGAATTAGATTATGATTTTTGGTGATGATTTAGATTAAAATATTCCCTACAACTTTAATGTTCAACACCAAAGCCACAACCTAAGGAAAATGGGTGAAAAACTTGACAGAAACGAAAACGGTTTAGCACTTGATCAGAGAATTGATCAGAAAGTGTCTCTGTTGGTCTCAGTTTAGGGGTATCATATCAAGTCCAAATGAACCCATTTTTGAGTATGTTCTATCTCAACATGTTCCCTACAAGTTTCATGTTTAGAGCTAAGGAGATTTGTTTGGAACAAGTTAGACTTTTAGCCATTTTAGAAAATAGGGTCCATCAGCTGTAAAAACTCAGCAGAGCCGGTTTTGGACAGAGAGTTTGAAACGGTTTTGGGGAATCATCCCAAGGCTTTAAGGTCTGATTTTTGGACAGAACGTACTTCAATATGTTAGCTACAATGTTTATGTAGACCACTTTTGGAATAGGTCACTAAAAATAGGAGTTTTGGGCTACACAAAATATGTGACAGAAGTGTCCCTTGAGGGCTGAAACTCAATAGAGACTTTGAAAGTGGTTTTAACCTATTAAAACTCAATATTTTGTGCTCATTTTTGGTGGGAAGATAGATACTTATCTCATCTACAACTTTCATGTTTTGAAAAAAGTTCAGATCACATTGAAAACTAGGGTTTTTAGTTCGGTGGTATTGACTGGTCAAAAAATGACACACTTTTATAAAATTGCAATATCTCGAGTTCTACTCATTCAAATGAGTTGAAACCTACTTTGGATGAAAGGTAACACAAAAGGATAAATCTAGATATAAAGAATATGCTTAGATTAATTCTCTGCATTGAGTCATAGTGTTCCAAATTTCAGGGCAGAAACACCTACGTTATCAAAAATCAAGTCTCTTAGGGTCCAAGTTTTCTACTTATGTCATATCAGGTTTTTGTTCCATTTCTTTGCATACTTGTATTTTAGACATTAATACCAAGGCTCCATCACACTTATAGGTCATCAAACTCAAAGATAATAACATACAATAACATCTCATATCCCCCATAAACATAACAGTCCCAAATCTCCAACTACGACACCTTTTCGGTTTGATTTTGGTTCTCAATTCTTAGAATGTTTAAAGGGATGTGTTGGGGCATATTATGAGGGATACTAGATATAAGGTTTAGAGGTCTTACTTACTTGTTTGAGGACTCAAGGGATGATGCCATGGATGGACTTAGCTTTAGAAAAAACTCATCTCCTTGATTTCTCCTTCCTTTCTTTCTTTTTTCTTTTCTTCTCCCTTTTTTCTCTCTCAAACTTGTGGAACACCTCAAGAACACTAAAACATAATGGAAATCTGGTCCTTCACCTCACTTGGACGAAAATAATGAAGGGGGGGAGTGGTGTTTGGCTTGGTTTATATAGAAAAAACTTAAGGGAACATAGAATTAATTTTTAAGTCTTTATTTCCTTCCATTTCACATGGGCTAATTAATGTAGTTCAAGCTTTGAGGGAAAAAAATCATATTTGGGGAAGCTAAATACTGCTAGGGTCAGTTTGGGGGGATAAAAATCTGATCCCCCAACAATCAAGGGGTTTTGTATTGGTTTGCGTGCCCTTTTGTGCAAAAAAATACTTTAAAAGTTAATTTAATGTATCTTTTTGGTGACTTTTCCTTCTGAAACCTATTATATTAGTATGTTTATGAGAAATATAGTATTCCCATATATTATCATAGTTTTCATAGCAATTGATTAAATAAATATAGTCTTTTAAGTCAAATTAAGCTATTTCGAGAATATCTGACTTTTTGACTTATTTTGTTGTGCATGAACTTCAATAGTGATTTATTTATGTTTGTTAACCTATAACGCCATATTATTATGTATATTACTTGATCCACAAGTATAGGATCATCATAATGCTTAACTTAATACCTTTCTCACCATTTTAAGCTAAAAAGTAAGCAAAAAGTTACTTTTTGGCACTCTTCTCAAGGTGGTTGGCCACTAAGGGGTATTTTTGTTATTTTTTATATTATTTTTTCCTTTGCTACTTAATTGTACTTAAATCTTTGATTTAGGGTATCCATGTATCAAAATTTGAGTTTTTAAGACTTTTCGATCTTAACTCTTGTCTTAAACGATTTGGACTTATAACTTTGAATTCTTATCCTCAACATTAGGGTTTTAATACATGCTTGTGTGGGTCCCACTCTGTCTCGAGTCTCGGGCTCGAAAGGTTAAACGGTCGGGTCAGTTCTTCTTACCGAACTTAGGTTTGAGATTTCGTTTCTTTTGAGATCTTCTTTCTTTTCTATTCGTATCTTTGAGTTTGGGTTATTACACTTTTCATACACGAGTTAGCAGGATGCCTTAACACCATCATCAGTTCATTCCTCTTCATGCCATCTCATTAGCTTTGCCTTTTTGGATGACATAAAAAGTCTCTGCAACCTTGGCTTCAAAGGAAAATACCTCATTTGTTTCGCAGCTACCCATTTTCCACTAACTTTGCCATTATTCGATATATCATTCTCATGTTTCCATCTAGATTTGTTGCATATGATGCATTTATCAAGTCTTGCATCCTCATTCCTGAATAACATACAACTATTGGGATAAGCATACCACGTCTCGTACGTGAAGCCCAAATCTTGAGTGATCTTTTGGGCTTCATAGTATGACTTCGATAATTTCACTCCCTCAAGAAAAGCCTCGTTCAATAGCTAAAATAGCATGTCAATGGACTTTTCCATCCACTGATTAAGCACCTTCATATGCAAAAGTCGAACCATAAATGACAATGAGGTGAATTTCGTACAGCCCAGATACAATTCACTCTACGAGTCTTCTAAAAGTTTAAAATACTTCATAGTTTCTTCGTTTGCCCCTTCTCGTGGATCACTTGCAGTTGGTTCATCATTCTCAACACTTGTACCCACGTGTGAAATTCCTATAGCCTCATGTACCAATTGAACCATATCATCCCCAATGTTTGAATCTGCAGGTATTTGGTTTTCTTCATTACCATGCAAAGGAACATAAGATTTCCCGTGATAAATCCAATTTTTGTACTTCTTTAAAAACCCATTGGAAATAAGATGCTTCTACACGACGTTACGTGATAGATTGTACCGATTACAATAGAACCTACATGGACAACTGATCGATAAACCTTCAGCTCTATTACTGTATGCAAATTTAAGGAACTGATCAATTCCATTCACGTATTCCAGTGACATGCGGGTCGATAAATCAATCCAGCTCTTATCCATCTTCTTCTTTCCTCAAGTTTTTCTGGACATATTCACATCAACATTTACTTAATCTAATTCAACCTTACACATTCATAAAAAAATTCAATACATGCATCATCAAACCTATCCTCTAACTGGGTCTAGGGAGCGTGTTGCGCCTTGTTTGGCGCATTTTTTCAATAAATTTTTATGATCCAATCCATTTATTACGTAGAACTCGTCACGTTTATTTAGCATGTAAAATTTTATATTCTTCTAATATCTGTAACTAAGTGATTAAGTAACATTTGTTTAACAATATTTTTTTAAATTATAATTTTTATTTATCTATTTATAAAATAATATTAGGAGATCTTATTCAACATTGGCTAATATCTGATATCGATCAATGCATGATTATCGTCGATACCCATACATATCTTGATACTGCGAGTTAGAACCCTAGTTTCACTTGATCAAGAAAATGTGATGCACTACTCATTCTACATCATCCATGTTGGCATATATTTCAGAAGCTTCTAGCTGTATAAATCGTTAAAGGAAAGAAAAGAACTGTTAGAAACATACAAGCAACAATCACCTATAAAACACCGATCAAAAAAAATGACCTATAAAATTTGAGGCCTAAAACTTTCTCACAGTGAATAGGCTTCTTTTTGGCTTACCTGCATTCAAGATCATAAATTGCTAAAGCAAAAAAGAGTATAACTAATAAGCTGTTTCAGCTGATGGCTTGAAAACAACTTACACATGGAAAAGCTGGAATTTTTTGCAAAATAGCGGGGTTTTAAGTTGTATCAGTTGGTATTTCTAAAAAGCTTACAAACTTTTTTTACTTCTTTTTTCAAAAAAAAATAAAGCCTATCACATCTAAAACACTCTTAACTTCTTTTTTGGATAAAATGACCATAATACCCTCAATTAAAAAAATCAGCTCTACTTCCTAAAACAAAACAAAAAATAAAGAATAAAGATATTTTAGATATTTCAACAAAAACATACTATAAGAATATTTTTAAAAGCATAAAAATAAAAATATTTTAGATATTTCAACAAAAAAAATACTCTAAATAATTTATTCCAAACAATCCAACTTTTTCTTCTTCCAACTTTGTCTAATTAATAAAAATAAACCTTTTAAAAGCCAAACTTTTAGACATCCTAATTAGGTACAAAGGTTAAGGAACAAATGAATGCAGCATCATCATTCTCAAAACTCAAATGCAATTGATAAAAAATGAATGAAGTGCTCAGTGTCTGCTTTGATTCTTGTGAAGAATGAGAGTCTGCGAAAAATTATGGCAACTTGATAGTGTGGAAAACTACTATAAGAAAAAGCAAAATGCAAGTCCTGCAATTTTCTCGAGCCGCAATATGCATTTTGTTTCTGTAAGCCAAAATCTTGTTCTGAAATTGAACCTAATGAAATTTGAGTAAAACACCTGATCACGGCGATTAAAACTTCAGAGTCAAAAAAGTTCACTTATTGGCCTAATTTGCATTCCTATTAACTCAAAATCTACTTTACTGATTTGGTCAAAACTAGAACTTCACCCAAGCTCCCTTCCCTTATACCCTCACCAGTCACCTCCTATCTGACACCACCACCCATATCCCCTCACTCTCTACTTGCCACTCACTCTCATACAAATATTTACGTAAAACTCAACATTAAAATGACTTAAAAAGAGTGTCAGAAGCACTTTAATACACAAATAATAACATATCTTAGTCCGGACATGGTCCTAACACACTCATCCCTCCACGACCCGACTGCCATCGCCACCCACTCTCTCCTCCCTAGAACCCACAACCACAGCCCCTGCCTCTCTACTTATCGTCACATTTCTTTTCTTTTTCTCCCATTTTACTAACCAATGCTTTAAATTACTCTTTCGCATCTTCTTGAACAATCATCGTGGGATGTCCAATCCTGTGCCAAGCAATATCACTACTAAAAAAATGCACGTATTTGCCTCCGAAGTAGTGAACGTCGTCTTTTCTCTGTCCTTGGGATCCATTAGAATCTGGTTGTACCCGGAGAAACCATCCATGAATGAAAGCAAGGCATGTACCGCTGTACTATCTACTAAGACGTCAATGTATGGCAGTGGAAAATCGTCTTTCGGGGTAGCCTTGTTGAGATCCCAAAAATCCATGCAGACTCGGATACGACCGTCCTTCTTTAAAATCGGCACGATGTTGGCTACCCATTTAGGATTCTCAGTTACTATTAGGAATCCAGCATTGATCTATTTGGAAACTTCTTCTTTGATCTTCAAAGCCCATTTTGGCCGGATTCGTCTTAATTTTTGTTTAACCAGTTTGGCATCAAGGTATAAGGGGATGTGGTGTTGGACAATATCAGGATCAATTCCAGGCATATCCTCGTAAGACTATGCAAATACATTCTTGAATTCTTTTAATAAAGTTATTAATTGTTCACGTTCAACTAAGGATAAGGAAAAACTAATTTCTACATTTTGCGGGTTAGTTTCATTGCCCAAACTTATTGACAGTTTCTTCAACTATAGGTTGGGCACGTATTTCTTCTCTTTTTATTAAAAGTTTTATTTTTTTTAGAGATATCCCCGCTGAATTCAAAATTGTCAAAAAGTGTATGAAATAAATCAAACAAAGCAGAGTAACCAAAAATTTTGTTCATTTCATTGAAAAAAGAGAAAATTACAAACTCAAAAGTATAAACAGGGGGAGGTGCATAAACAGGTGTGCCCTCAACCACAGACTTTGACTCGAACTTGGACTCAGAACAGACAACATGCACATCACAAGACTCTAAGGTCCAGTTCTTTACTTCTTTTGTAGTCACATCAATAATGAGCTTGGTGCAGTCGGCTGGTATGCTGAAGCCCATCATGAAACAGTCTGAGTCGGTTACGTGCAGCTGGACCATCTTTTTATTGAACAATGCTCCCATGCCGATTCCATCGAGCTTTTCGGCCCAATCTTCCTCTTGAATCTTTTTTCCTTCCTCTTCCTCTTTCACTGTCTCTTCCTCTTCTGTATTGGATAATTAATGGCTGAAGAATATCTCTAGCCCTGGCAACTTCTGGTTAGTTTCCTCATCGATCCATGGCTCTAGGTAGCCACAGTACAGGAAGTCTTCTTCTTCTTTGACAAAGTACCCATTGAGAGTTCTTGAATAATTGGCCTTCCGTCCCCTTTTAGGCCCTTCTAAATCTTCTCCTGTCGGTTGGTATCCAAGATCGAAACGACAAGAAGCCGGCAATACCTGGATATGTTCGGGAATTCCTTACTACTTGCTCCCTAGCACCATGCCCGAAAAGTAGGACATTTACCTCATCATCGCGATTGCCCTTGGGTTGATGTACATCTCTTCTTCATTCATTAGCATCTGGGCAGCCTGTGCTTCATCAAATCGAAAACCACCTAACGACATGTCCCCATGCCATGCTGAACCTCTAAGAGAGTTGAGCCTTCTCCTCTTGGGGGTTGGATGTTGTCTTTTCCATGGATAGTTAGAACTGTCCTGTCCTTTATCAGTTTCAGGTTTTGGTGAAGAGTTAGCGGCACCGCCTGGACATTCGGTTCATGTAACCATGGCCTGCCTAGCAACAAGTTGAAATAGGCTGGTACGTCCAGTACGTGGAACTCAACCGATGTCTCCGAAGGCCCTACTGATAATGCTAATGACACCAAGCCCAGCACATCTCTCCTCGTGTTGTCGTAGGCCCGTACCCCTTGATTACTAGGTGTAAAATGTTCCAGCTTTAGTCCCAAGAAAATTGCGGTTCTAAGAGGACAAACATTTAATGCAGAATCGTTATCAATAAAAGTCACCGGGACCCACTTTTCTAAGCATTTGACAGTTATGTGCAGGGGTTTGTTATGGTTCTTTTCTTCCACTAGCAGGTCCTTATCAGAAAAGGAGATGACCTTTGGTTCTACAGCTGGTAGAATGAGTCCAACGAGCTGCTCCGGGGTCGCGTCTATTGAAACACTGGTCTTGTTCAAAACCTTCAACACGGCTTGTCTATGTTTGTGCGAGGCCATCAATATGCCCCAAATGCTGACATTGGCTTGTGTCTTTTTGAGCTACTTCAGCACAACGTCATCTTCATCTTGTTGTTCTTTCTCTTTCCCTTTCCCACTTGACTGCCCTTTCTCCAACTAAGTCTGCTTGAAATGTCGCCCACTCCTGGTTAAATGGTCCACACCATCCTTGGGATCCCACAGTCCCGGTATTGTACGTTTGGCTTGTCTTACTTATTTTATGCACAGGGGGCTTTCAAATGCCCACAAATCATCTAACCTGCCGACCACTGCTCTTTTTCTTCTTTCCTCATCATCCTCAATAGCCCAAGTATTGTCAACTTCTTCCCAAATGTCTTTCCCGATGTAATCTACCTGCTATTCTCGAGCGGCCCAAAAATTGGTCCACTCAGCTTCATCTTATTTTATTACCACCCTTACTAACCAATAGAACTGCATCTCATCGACATATACTTCTTCCTCGAAAAGTTAGGGAAGAGTAATGCCATCAAGCACGTGGCTGAACCTAGAGAGTCAGGATGGATAGTCTAATGGTCAGTCGTCTTCCTCGTTATGCTCCTCTTCCTCCTGTTGGTAGGCTTGGATTGCCACCTGATATCTTTCTCAAGTACCATCATCCCACTCTTCCATCCTATCCCGACAATTTCTAACCATAATAAATGAGCATGCTATCTGATCCTCAATTGCTGAAACATGAGAACGCGACAGGTATGCTGAACAGATATATCGGCTCGAATCTTCTGATTGCCCTAGAGACATGTAATTTACCGAGTCTGCTTAGCTTGGTTTGGCAAAAGGTTAGTCGTGACATTCGATTTTGGAGTAACGAATGGTGGCGGGATCACTTTGTTGTCGATGAGGTTTTGGATCTCATGTCAGAGTCTTAAGCACTTATCAGTTAGATGTCCGTGACCTTAGTGGAAGGCGCAGTATTGAGAAGCATTAAATCTTGGCGGTAGGGGATCAGGTACGGGCATGGGGTCCAATGGCTTGATAAGCCCTTTCTCGACGAGTTGACTCAGGGCGATGGATAATGAAATGTTGAGAGGAATGAACACCCTCCTTGGCCTTTGTTGCTGTTGATCATTGTCTGACCATTGGGTATTGTTGGATTGTTGGGTAGAAGAGAACGGGTTCAACAGGTTTATCTCGTTCGAACGAGACACGAGGTTGGTGGCAGTAGATTGGTTTTGGTTGGTTGCAGGGAATGTCCTCCTTGGTTTCTGGCTACATTTAGATTTTTTGATATCCCCAGATTGTGTGGCGTCTTCGATTTGTACTCCAGCATCAAACAACTGTTTAAAGGTAGAAAGCGACTGAGTGATAAGGTAACGCTTCAGTGGAGACTGCAGGGTCTTCACCACCATCCTTACTTGTTCTTTCTCAGTAGGCCGGCTAGTCATCTTGGCGGCTTTGCCCCTCCAACGGGTCAGGAAGTTAACAAATAATTCCCGATCCTCTTGGCGAGTTGTTTCTAGCACTCGGCTAGTTACGTTCAGCTAGACATTGTAACTATACTGACTGATAAAAATCGTAGCTATATCTTCCCAAGTCCTAGTTTTGGCCACCTCCAAAGAGAGAAACCACCTTTGTGTAGTCCTAGAAAGTAATCGATGGAAAAGTTGGGCCTTGAATTGATCATCAATCCCTATGGGGGAGAGAGTTCCAACGTACATCCTCATATGAATATGAGGGTCTCCAGTACCATCAAATTTCTCTATCTCTGACATTTTGAATTTTTTGGACAATTTTGCATCTGGGAACAGGCACAAGCCACCTACATCTAGCATGTATTCTTCTACTCCCTTTGCCTTTCTTAGTACCTTTTTCATTCGATCGATCTTCTCCGCCAGCGCGGATTCCCTAGATTGAGCAGTGTTCTCTTCTTCTACCACCACCAGGTGGGGAACCCGAGGTGGCACAACCACTTGTGGTGCATCCTGCCCTTAATTATCGTCCCAAAAGTCATCGTCGTTCTCATTTGTGTCACCCGGCTATCCATTCACAATAGGCATACGGGCTTGAATCGCCCGGATCTGTGCCTAACATTGGTTTTGAGCTTGGGTCTGCTGCTCCACAGCTCGTTATATCTCAGTAATAGCTCTCATCAGAGCTGTCATGTTCACCTCATTCTCTGCAATTTTAGCTGGCTCTGTTGGCTATTCAGATATTCTATAGTGTCTGCCTGTCACTGATCTTGCCCAAACACGTGTTGACTATGATCTTCTTGGCTCAATGATCTAGACCCGAAGAAAACCTGGATCCCAAAAGCAAAATAACCAGTGTTAAACATTTCCTGATCAAGAATTATGATGACAGATAGCAAAACATCCCAAATTCCTGAAATAGCAAACCACAGGCAGATAATAACGAAAGCTGAGATAATGTCCCTGCTTGGCACGTACTGGCAGCATAACAACAGGATGACCTAAAAACCAGAATGAAGGCTAAGATGGAGATCAACTAAATTCTGGAGGGAAGGTTCGTCTAAACGGAGAAATGGACAGCATTCCGACAATGAAATAGTTCTAACCTTCAAAGGACCATTTTGATCTAGGATTCTAACGAAAAACGGACAACACTCCAGTAGGAAAACAGAACTAGCTCACATGGGTATAACAAAAGTTCAAAGGAAGCGAGTCTAAATGAAAGCAGGGGAGAAACCAACAACTCAGAAGAACCCAAAGGAGAGAGAGAGACTATTCTAGAAGCTGCAAAACATGGGCATGACCCCGTAAAGAAAACTACGGTGTAAAAAAGCAAAAAAGGTGAAGAACAAAACCCGAGTAAGAACGCGAAGGAAAAACTAACCTAAGCAAAGGATAACAGAAAACTCGAGTTAAACCCAAAAAATGAACTTGCTTAAGCCCAAACAAACAATCCTAACAATATGCAATCAAAACATACAATTAGGAAAACACATCATCCTACCAGGGTTAGCAGCACTTAATAGAGGGTTCTAAGTTCACTATATGCAAAAGGCCAATTTTGGTCAATTGAACAGAGTACCTTCTGAATAGAGCCGGATATATACCTCCCATGTAGGACATGGTCAAACAGTACGCCCGAACTCTTTTACTCACCTATGATAGCGTACAGTCAGTAAGGGTTGCCCGTCTTTCCAACAATTCTCGAAACGGATGAACGTTCAAGGCATCAGGTTGACCAGGCAAGGGGTTTAAAGAATAATGCAGATGCATACGAAAATGTAAATAAAAAATCCATATTAAGAACCGATGATGTTTTCAAGTCTAGCCCTCTTATTTGATTTTATAAACCAGTCCTCAGCGGAGTCGCCAAAAAATACTGTGGCACCAGAATTTTGGGGTTTTTAAAAAATAGTCAAAAATATGGGATTCAAAAGATGTTTTGAAAAATATTTTAACACCTAGAAAACTAAATCGAGAATCTGAGATTCAATGGTGGAGGAAGGCAGCGAATGAAGGTGGACCCAAATTGAGAATCTGAGATTCAATGGTGGAGGAAGGCGGCGAATAAAGGCGGCGCTGGCACTGGCGCTGGTGGAGGAAGGCGGCGCTGGCGCTGGTGGAGGAAGCTAGAGATGGCACTGGCGTGAGGCAGCAGAAGGGAGAGAGAAGAGAAAGGGAAGAAGGATACGATTTTGGCTAAGGGAGAGAAAATGGGAAATATGATTTTGGGAGGCGTTTTAGGAGCCTACGGTTTGGGGATTTCCCGCCTACTTAAAACGACGCCGTTTTAAGTCTTAGATTAAAAAAAATGCGTAGTTTTATTTATGAGTTGTTGCGACAGGGAATATGCTGACGCAAAAATATTTTTTTGCGACCAGCGTTTTTGCCACAGCATTTTTGCCGTCGTAAATAATTAATTCTTACTTCTATACGTCGACCACGTTTTTCATCTCAAATAAATATATTTTTGCATCAATTTTTCACTTATTTGCGTTGGCTACAATTGTCGTCTCAAAAAAATTACTTTTTGTGTCGAACAATATGCCAACGCAAAAAAATCTCGAGGCAAAAAGTACTTTTTGCGTCGGCAACTACGCCGACGCCAAAAAACTCGAGGCAAAAAATATTTTCTCTAGTAATGGAATACTATTATATACAACTAAATGTTAACCATTATCTAATCCCAAATTAATCGCTTCGCAATGAACCCTTCAGATGGAGAAGTGATCTACACTAACAAT
>JAUMHN010414321.1:0-14003 GCA_032360265.1 Heliamphora ciliata
TGGCCTTATAACGTACCTAATCTTTAATCCATTGATTGGCTAACCAGTTTTTTAATTTTTTTAGCCAAAAAAATTAAAAAGTCTAACATAAGTTGTTTGGAAAAAAATAAAAAAATTTAAAACCAAAATAAATCAAAATACTAATTCCGATGCTACTCTATTCAAATTCTTACTTTATTCTAAAAGACAATAATATTCATACTTTAACTTATTTACTGTAATCTAACTATATACAATTGTTATATTCACCTATATAAAAGAATAATACTTTTTAATTTAAATAAAAATAAAAATTAATTTTTTGATTCAATTAATTAATTTTAGAAAAAACTAACTTAAAAGTTAATTTATCAAATAACCTATTTTATACATAATTTAACTTTTTAGTTAAAAATACAAAAAAAATAAAATAACAAAATAACAAGGCCTTGTTTGATAACATTTATATTTACTGTTTTCTATTTTGATTTTTAAAATTTTCATAAACTATAAACAAAAATATATTTGATAATTATTTTTATTTTTTAAAAAATATAAACAGTTTTCAAAATTCACTAAATTTTTATAAACATAAAAACATGTGTTTTAACTTATTTTATAAATAACTCTTTACTCTCTTCTCTTATTTATTATTTTTGAACATTCTTACCTCTTGCTATTATCATAAACAAACGCATCTAGCTTCCTACTACTACTACCTTCGACTATCATTTTCAGTTATCGCCTCTACCGCCACCTCTCATACTGGCCGCAATCACATTCTTCTATCGAACGTCACCACCTCTACCCACTGTTGGTACTAATCACTACTATTGCTCCACTTCTATCGATCAACCACTACCTCTACCTTTCCCCTTTCACCCACGGTCACTACCTTCACTTATCACTTATACCAACTAGTCGTCATCTTCACCTACCTGATCTCCTCACAAGCTATCGATTGCCACTTTTTCTAATCGATTGCCACTGTCCGCTTACTGCTGCTGCCAACATTAATTTTAATGTATTCGGCTACCTCCGCATGTTACATTTGGCCATTAATGACCTATCTTTAGGGGCTTTTTTACCTTTAAGCTCTCTGAATTAACCATCATCAATTGCTTACCCTAGATCATCTCTAGCTACTATTACCTATCACCACATTCGTCTAACATAGTTATTCATAGCTTTGATAGTGCACTTGGCTAACTTCTCTCTTGTTAGTGGTTCATTTTGATTACATTTTATTTGTTTTGAAATAAAATTTTATAAAAATATAAATTTATCAAATATATTTTTTGTTTTTATATTTTTAAAAGTAAAAAGAATATTTTTCATTCATTATAAACAAAAAATAAAAAAATTATAAACCTTAACAAACGAACCCCTAGCTTTTAAGCTAGTTGCATGAATGGCCTCTTACTAGAAGGGGATAAATTGCAATGCGATTGAAAACCTAAGGGAGTAATGTGTAGTTTTCAGAATTACATGGGTTTTAGTGAACTGGCCAGTGTAATTTATCAACCGAAAAAAATAGAGAGAAGAGGAGAGAGGTGAAAGAAAACTCATTGTAGCTCAGCCTCGGCGTCTCGTGCGCGATCGGGATTCTCTCGGTGATCAATCTTTGGAACCCTCTTCCATTATCGACTGATCAAAACCTCATCCCTTCCCCCAAATTTGCATCTTCTTCTGTTCTCCAAAAACCTCATCCCTTCCCTTTCGAAACCCTAATTTTGAAGCGCTCGAGCGTGGAATCCTAACTTAGATGGAAGTAACTACTAATCACTCTCCTCGGAATTTCGGCAGCGGCAACACTTCCACCACCGTCAACAACCCCCCATTGAAGCGAGCGGTAGCGACGCGTAGTGTGGCGTCGCCGTGTACACAGGTTGTTCGAGGTGCTGAATCCGACCACAGAGGGAGAGAGCAGAGAGAGAGAAAGAGAGCAGGGGAGGTTTTGCGGTGGCAGTGGCGGTGGCAGTGTGGGGCCGGTAGTCGGCGGGGCCGGTGGTTTTGGGGGTCGGCGGTGGCGACGGTGTGGGGACAGACGATCGACGGCGTGAGGGTTTGAGGCGGTGGTTTTGGGGTTTTGGGGTGATTTTTGGGGGGTGGGCTTGAAGAACAGGGTAAGTTTTTAGAGCATGTGGATCCCACTGATGCGTTCTGAGGAGTGGAGACCTCTGATTTTGTTTTTATATCCAGCTTTTCCCGTGCTTAGTGTAATTTTTGAAATTTCTTAGTAAAACTGTAGTAGTTATATACTTTTAAACGGTTCAGAACTCCTTTATGATGTAATAACTAACATATATAAATATGAATGTATGGCTAGTATATTCCTATATTTATATTTATGTATGTCTCGACGTGCCTGGAGGACGGGGCGCCACAGTTGGAATCAGAGCCCAGGTTTAGTGAACCTTCAGGCCTTGGGTTATAGGAAACCATGCATTCTGTCACATTGGAGCATTGTAGGATGCGTTGTATTAATTATTATTATCATCTATACATTATAAGAACTAAAATCTGATGCGTCTAAATCTTATAGCGAGTCGCGTCAAGACTATACCAAGTTCAGGAACAACAAGGAATCTACATGCAAAAGACGAGTAAGGGCATCAAGATCGATGATTGGAGATTCATGCAACGAGTTATCTTATTTTAAGCAGGGTAGACAGGAGTACGCACTAGGAGAAGTTTTAGATATCACCTCAAGAGACACCATTAGAATCTAGTAACTTCATCCTTATAAGTCATTTTCTCATTTACCCCAAGTCTTGGTGTCAACTTTTTGAAGTTCTTTTGCATGTCCTTCCTTCTTATATCGTCGGTCCTCAACGGTACCATCAAGTGTCGTTTGTCAGTAACTCTTATGCACCCAAGTCTTGTTGATAACCCTATTAGAAATTATATCCTAGAAAGTACCATTGTCCTCAAGTTTTCATGCCTTGATAATGACCGGTATTCACATTTGATTCTCCTCCGATTCAAGTCATCACCCTTGAACTAACTCTTCTCTTGTAGAACTCGATATCAATTCTTTGTCAAGTACCCGTTCCAAACATTCGACATTAATAAAATTTTCTGCCATCGTTCATTTCTCTCGATCCTGAAACCACAATCTGTTGTAGTGATTTTGTGAATTCTTCGTACACTCTTAAAATCTTTACCAGGAAAGTAGACTTTGATGCTTGAACTGAAGTACGTTAGACCGACGTAACTTCAGGGAAAATATCTAATTCAGCTACCCCTTTTGCTTGAACATCTCTTTTATCATAATTTAATTGTACTGGATTAGTTCTAGGGACACTTGTTTAAAGTATTGTTCACTGTTCTCCTCTTGTTTCTCCTACATTTGAACCCCAAATGACCACTCAATTTGTGTCAACGGTAATTGCCTTAGCCGTGACCAATTAACCTCATCCAACCTATCTTTAAATCACCTGGGTTCCACCCTAAGATGTTCTAACCTCGCGCGTGTTTTTGACTATCGACCTTCAGAACCTTGCCTCATAGATCTCTGAGTAACAATGATCATCAAGATATTACGTCATTAAGCCTTAGCGCTTCCACAAGAAACTGAGACGATGCACGAAAACCTCCTAACACCTCTTCAAACGTGACGCAGATTTCTTCTTGGTGTCACGGCTTAGAATATCTATCAATGTCCGTGTTTAACAAAATTTTGAAGATCAAGACTCCCATTTGCAAGAATTGTTAAGTAAGAGCTTATTCAACTAACTATATCTTTTCAAAGGTCCCAACAAATGAGACTATGTCATCAGCAATTTAAAGTTAGAAACGACAGCTTCACACCAAATGATTCGCGACACCATCATATGGAAAAATTTGAACTTTCCCAAAACTAGTTCATAGTTGACCCACCCATCTAGTAAATCGGGAAGCAAAAGATTCATACCAAAAGTAAGAAAGGGAAAAATGAGAAACAGCCTCGAACTCATGATAACCTTAGTACGCTAGCAAATGAGCTACGTCCATATACATCGATATTCAAGCCGACCTTCCCACTAAAATGTTAGAGTCTAGGTTTTTGCCATCACTATCAAAGAACGAATAATCTTGATCACAACAATGAATGTTTAGAGCCTGATGAAGAATCAACCACCAAGTCACAATGGGTCACACGATTAGGTAATTACCATAACCATACCTTTTATCATATTTGTTTTACCCTTAGAATGACCAACCGTTTGAGAAAACAATCCAGTTACTGAAAGAGGCATTCAAACCCAATGTTCTAGCACATCAAGAACAAACAATAAAGGCCAAGAGGAGTGGAGCAACCTTCAAAAAGACTAGGAAGAAAATGAAAGCATGTGACTATAGACTTCGTCATTGGGATTATCAAGACCATCTCAAAAACTGGTAACTCTTTAGATAAACAATTTAAGAATTTGGATGCCAAAGAGTTTGTGGGAATAGTGAGTCCCATTGACACTAAAAATTGTTTGAGGGGTGGAGTTGCGTAGCAACTTAGTGTGAGTACATGGAAGGAATAAGTGTTTTGATGAGAAAAGTGAAAGCATAAGTGAGACTATACAAATTCGTGGACATGGTTTTTGTAATTGGCCTTGAGTGAATCGAGTGTTCTAGTAGAAAGTGGGTAAGATGAAATAATTAAAGTGAGAAAGTGGTTTTTGGTTCCATTGTGTAACAAAGAATGTGTGAAGGGATTGAGTGATGATGATAAGAGATTTTAGAATCAGGAGTTAGTACTGTTCAGTTAAAGGATTGTAGGATGGATGGCATGTACGTGAAGAAAATATGTAACGAGGTTGTCACTAGGTTCATATGGGTAAGCATATATCTGAGGAGCGTTTAGTTTATGTGGTATGTTTATCCCTATAGACTCATTAGGTTCAAGTGGCAGTATTAGTCTTGATGTTAGTAAGGCTAGAGTGGTTCAACACAAGGTGGTGATGTGACTTCGAGTTAGTAGTCGTTAGTCGATTAGAAAGTAGTCTTCGGCATACGTTTGAATGTGGCAATGAGCTGGTTTTCAGTAGAGTGACAATCTTTCCAAACAGAAGTGGAGAATGTTCAAAATCAATTTTGGCGATGGGCTAATTTAGAGACGTATAATCGCTTGTGAAAGTTGTACTCGATGTAAGTTGTGTTTTGGAGCCAACATGTTCTCAAAGATAGACTAGGGTCATGATACCACAAAATTAAAAGTGCAAGAGTCAGATATACCCAAGACTGCCTTTAGGACTCGTTACGAGCATTATGAAGTTGTGGTGATGCCTTTCGGGTTAACGAATGCGCCTGTTGTGTTTATGAATCTGATGGATCGGGTGTTCAGAAGCTTTCTAGACCGATTCATAATTGTGTTGATAACAACATTCGGTTATATTCTCGGAGTGAAGAGGAACACGGGGAACATTTGAAGATTCTTTATAGATCCTGAGAAAGCACAAGTTGTATGCAAAATTTGGTAAGTGTGGGTTTTAGTTGAACCAAGTGGTATTTTTAGGTCATGTTATATCTAGAGAAGGAATTCAAGTGGACTCGACAGAAGTAGAAGTAGCAGTTAATGGGAAGAGGCCAACTAACGTGACAGAGATACGAAACTTTTTGGGGCTAGCAGGTTATGTGACATGATCCTTGAAGATTTGATAGTAATCAGTTTAAGATGGTAGTAGAACAAGATAACCTTTACTCTAAGTGCTGAACAAATGGGCTCGACCTTATCTACACCCTTAATAAAGAACGACTCAAGTAAACAAGGACACAATTTTGGATAACAAGAAGGCACAATGTTAGTAAATCATCCTCAACCTTCCATACGATAAAGTACGGGACAAAATTTTAGGGATAAAATTTGTTTAAGGGAGGTAGTTTGTAACGACCTGGTCCAGACCCTAGTTGTAACAACCCGGTTGATAATGACATGTGTAAAGACTCATCTCAAACCCTAGTATTAGTGATGGATAGTTCATAAGGTTATAGAGTACAGACGAGGTTTAAAACCCTAACTCGAATTGAAAACCCTAAGTTCGATCTAGAAACCCTAAAAAGGTCCAAAACTCGGGAAACAAAACCTTAACACCCAGAGAGCCTCCCAACATTCTAAATAAAATAAATATCTTGAAATAATGAATTAGAAATCAAAAATCCTCGTAAGTAGGGTAAAATGACCATTTTGCCCATAGTACAGTAAAAAGTCTTAAAAACTCAAATTTTGACACACGGACATTCTAAATCAAGAATTTAAGTACAATTCAGTAAAAAAGGATAAAATAACATCAAAAATAACAAAAATACCTCTTAGTGCGCGACTACCTTGGGAAGAGTGCTAAAAACTAACTTTTTGCTTTCTTTTTAACTTAAAATGATGAGAAAAATATTAAATCAAGTATTATGATGATCCAACAATAACTGAACAAGTAATATACATAATAATATGGTATTATAAGTTAACAAAAGTAAATAAATTATTATTAAAATTCATACACAATAAAATAAGTTAAAAAATTATATATTGTCAAAATAGCTTAATTTGACTTAAAAGACTACATTATTTAATCAATTGCTATAGAAATTATGATAATACATGAAAATACTATATTTATTGTCAACATACTAAAATAATAGGTCTCAGTAGGAAAAGACCCCAAAAAGATATATTAAATTAACTTTTAATGTATTTTCTTGCACAATAAAGGCACGAAAATCAAGAAAAGTCTCTTGATTGATGGGTGATCAGATTTTTGTCCCCCAAACTGACTCCTAACTGTATTTATCTTCCCCATATCTGATTTGTAACCCTCAAAAGTTGAATCAACTCAAATCATCTTCATATCTCATTAATTAAAAAGAAAAAAAAGTCTTTTAAGGGTACTTTTTGTTTCTCCTTGTCCCTTGGCCCTTGCCTATATAAACCAAGCCAAACATCTTCTTCTCCACTTGATATTTTCATGCAAGAGAGGCGGAGAGACCAGAACCTCTTGCTCTTAAGTGTTAAGGTGAGTTTGAGAGGGGGGAAAAGGAATGAATCAAGAAACATTTTCTAAAGTTAAATCCAAAACCATCCTCCACCCTCCTTTGATCTCTTAAACAAGTAAGTAAAGCCACTAAACCTTATTTCTAATATCTCTCAAAATATCCCTCAACTGATCTCTTTAAACATTCTAAGAATCAAGAATCGAAAACAAACCGAAAAAGTATCGTAGTTGAAGATTTGGAACTGTTATATTTATGGATGATATTAAATGTTGTTATGTGTTGTTATTTTTGAGTTTGATGACTTCCAAGTGTGTTGGAACCTTGTTATTAATGTCTAAAAAATAAGAATGCAAAGAAATAGAAAAAAAACTTGGCATATCATAAGTAGGAGACTTGGACCTTAAGATACTTGATTTTTGAGAACATAAATGTTTCTGTCCTGAATTTTGAAACGCCATAACTCAATCTAAAACATTGATCTAGGAATGTATTTTATGTCAAGATATATATTTTTGTGTAATCATTCATCCAAAGTTGGTTTCAACTCATTTTAATGAGTAGAACTCGAGATATTGCAATTTTACCAAAGTGTGTCGTTTTTCAACCAGTCAACACTACTGACCTAAAAACCTTAGTTTACAATGAGATCCGAATTTTGGACAAAACATAAACGTTGTAAATAACATGTATATCTATCTACCCACCAAAACGAAGTACAAAATATTGAGTTTTCATAGGACATAACCCCTTTGAAAGTCTCTGTTGAGTTTCAGCCCTCAAGGGACACTTCTGTCACATATTTTTGTGTAGCCCAAAATTTCTATTTTTAGTGACATATTCCACAAGTGGTTTATATGAATATTGTAGATAAGATATTGAAATTATTTTTGTCCAAAAATCAGACCTTGAATCCTCCGGATGATCCCCCAAAACTGTTTCAAACCTTCTGTCCAAAATCGGCTCTTCTGAGTTTTGGCGGCTAACAGAACCTATTTTCTAAAATGGCCAAAAAGTCTAACTTTTTCTAAACAACTACCCTTAACTCTAAATATGAAACTTGTAGGGGACATGTTAATCTAAAATATACGCAAAAATTGGCTCATTTGGACTTGATCTGATACCCCAAAACTGAGACCAGTAGAGGCATATTTTTGATAAAATCTTGACCAAAGTACTGAACCATTTTTGCTTAGGATGTTTTGTTCACCATTTTACCTTAATTTTTGGCCTTAATGTTAAATATGAGAGTTGTAGAAAATATGTTTATCTAAATGGTGTTTAAAAATCATAACTCAATTCCAAGTCTAGTTGCCCCAAAACCTTGACGCCCCTTTTAATTTAATACTCAATTTTGGCCTTAAAAGTTGCTAAGTGTGATTTGAGTATCCTTTGTTATGAGACCCGAGTTTTATATGATGATTGATTTAAATTAGCTTATTAGTGTTTTTAAATGAATGTTTGATGATTTAGAACTCATGCTATCAAGTTTGAATTATATATTGAGAATTGTAGTTTGTTCTTCGTATACTTATACCTTATGCTTAGTGAGTTATACCATGAACTTTTCCGTGCTGGTCGATACCATGCCATAGATCGTAGTACTTAAGCTCCATATTTCACATTATGAACATTATCACTTGCATCTTGACATATTGGAGTCTCTATATGTAAACCGTTGTTAGGATGGGTTGTTGTCTTCTTGGTTCTAAGTTTATGGCATCCTTGGTTGCCTTTTTTTATAAATATTTTAGAATATATTCCCCTTATACACCCTGGGTACGTTCCCAGTGTTTGAAATGGTTTATCATGAATATTGTTAGGCACCATGGGTTCGTCGCTAGCACTTTGGTTTTAATGTCTCTTTGATTCCGTCGCTCTTTGTGTTATGATTATATTATGGAAGTGGTGTTGACACGGGTAAATTGGATAATTTTGGAGAAGAGCTTAATTCGGCGGATCTAATCCCACTGCGGTGATAATTTCAGAGAAGTACCCAATTATGGCGAACCTAAACCCCATTGCCATGATATTTTGAAGGGTAATCTCGGAGAAGAGCCTAATTCGGAAGACTTAATCCCACTGCGGTAGTAACTTCAGAGAAGGGCCCAATTATAGCGGTCCTAAATCCCTCATCTTGGTACTTTGTATAATGTGAAATGTCTCTTGAATTTTCCTAATTATCTCTTAGACTTTGGATTGACACTGGTGGAGACATCATGAATCTTAAGGTGGGACAGACCATTTACTGACCCCATGCCGTTGCCATTGAGTAAAACAGTTGAGGCATGAAACTAAGGCTCGCATTTGCTATTCATAACGAGGTGCGATGATGGCTTCTGTGATCAACTCCCATAATGTCTACTCTGGTAATTCCTGGCGTGGAATTTCTATTATGACTCTGGATATATGTTGGGTTGGGCATCTGCATTACATACACGGCATCTCATATACGCATGCTTATTGACTTATCTGTTATCTTGTCATAAATTTGTCTGTCTCCTTGACTATAAACTGTACTGGGTGTTATATGGTATGCGTTGTAGTGAATTTTATGTCGTGAGATTAGTTAGAAGGTTAGAGTGTTTTGCTTTTGAGCCTTGGCTCATAGCATTCGTGCCACAGGTGATGAGGAGTTCTTAGAGAAAGTCATCCTAGAGGGAGAAGAAGAGTTTGAAGAATATGGTGAATTCCAAGAACACATGGATCCCGCTGATGCGTTTTGAGGAGTGGAGACCTTTACTTTTGTTCTTATATTCAACTTATTACGTGCTTAGTGTAATTTTTAAAATTTTTTGATAAAATTGTAATAGTTATGTACTTTTAAACGGTTCAGAACTCCTTTATGATATAATAACTAACATATGTAAATATGAATGTATAGTTAGTATATCCCTATATTTATATTTATGTATATCCCGACGTGCCTAGAGGATGGAGGGTCACAAAAAGGAGAATGGTTGTGTTGAGGTACCCATATCATTCGGTTAGACCGAAAAGGTGAGTGATGTTGTTGAAGTGCCCATATCCTTCAATTTGATCGAAAAGGGGAGCGATTACGAGTAGGTGCCCATGTCCTTTGGTTTGACCATAAAGGGGCGTGATTGTGTTAAGTTATCCATATCCTTTGAAATGGCTGTAAAGGAGTGTGATTGCGTAATAGTGCATTGTTATTTGAATATATGTGAATTGGATTATGGGACTGTAACTATTGTCACTGAGTGAGAAGCTCGGGTCTTATGAGTAAGGTTTGATGTTTTAAGATTGGTTGTTGCATATCGAGCATAACTCATCTAGATTGTTTGGAATCCTATTGAGCCTTGACTTACGTTGTTTGCATAAGCATTTTTCTGGTGCTGATGACACGGGAATGCCTTAGAGAGTACTCAAGTATATTTTAAGTTTTGTTTGTGGATTACTTGAAGAACTTGATTCTATGCATTTTTGTAGAAATTGTAATTGAAGAATGTAATTACCGATTGCAAGTTGGTATGGTCATATAACTATGTTCCTTAAATCATCTTTTAGGTTGTTAGGCCTGAGAGCCATAAATCTCTATAGTTTGGAAATGAACGAAATATGATTTAATCCTCGTGGGAGGCTTTGAGAAGAAATTTTGGTTATATCTTGATGGTTTGAAGTTAGTTTTCGTTATATTTTATTCTGTGAAATTTTCCTTTTCGAAGAGAAGTATATGTTGGAAAAGTTTCATGTAAAACAGGAATTTTTGAGTGGCTCTCGAGTGGATGACCGCTCAAGCGGTCCTGCGTCCGCTCAAGCGGACTCACTTAGAATGGTTTGAATTTTGTTTTTTTTATATAAAAGTAAAATTTTCATTCGTGCTTTATTCCGGGACTCTTTTGTGTTCAAATTAAACCTTCAAGAGTCTTCATTTTTTTTTTGTTTAACTCTTTTCTAAAAGTCATTTTAGAGAAAATAATTTTATTTGGAATAATAGGTGTAAATCGGGGTTTCTTGTGAATTTTCTGTTTGGGTTCGATAAATCTTTATGGAATATGATTTTAACGTTGGTGGGACCTTTTTTAGTAATTTCCTAATTGTTGGGTCCATGTTGTGAGTCGTTCGTCTGTTGTTCGTGTGCCTCGAATTTTAGGAGCGTGACAAGAATAAACATAATGTATCACTGCTAGTACACAGCCATAGGTCGTGTCTCGACGTAGTGAGAGGGTTGTTCATCAATTTGACCGATATATGTTCTTGAGAGAGTCTTATGACAAGATTCCGAAAGAACTTAATACTGAAACCTGTAACTATAATGAAGCACTCCAGGATATTGAGAGGAGACTAGAAGGTGAAAACCTTTAAAGTTACACTTGTTGCGAAGATGTTCACTTAAAAAAAATGGTTCGATTATGAAGAAACTTTTTCGCCTGTAGTTATACTTAATTCTATTAAAATTTTCATATTCTTTGGAGTATACAAGCTCGGATAATCTTTGGAGCCTAAATGATTAATTTTCTCCCTTCTCATTTATCACAAGGGTTCATAACAGGTTCATAACATACAAGATTCTTCAAACCAAAAGCAGGAAAGTATAAGAATAAATCAAACAAGCAGAATGAAAGAACTTACGCGAATGATGTTTCTTGGGTTAAGCCCGTGTCAAGCCATACATCTTGAAGCCTGAATATGTAGTTTTAGATTTAAATAGAAATAGAGAAAATATGAAGAATATTATTTTTTTCACTATATATCATCAACACATAGGCATGATGACTCTCTCTCTCTCTCTCTCTCTATATATATATATATATATATATATATATATATATTAATAAATATTTTGTACATATACGTGCACAAGTGCAATGGTGACCAAAAATCCTAAATGCCGAGTCAAACAAAAGAAGGAAATATAATATTCCTGTTATATATACACTAGCATTAGTACGTAGCAACTCTGGAAGCTTTTATGAGTGGGATATTTTCATAACCTTCAATTTTAATTATTTTTATAAAATTATAATTCTGCATTAGTTAACATCTAGCAATTTAGCTTGTACTATGTACGAAATAAAATAAATATGTTTTAATAATGTGTTGAAAATCTTAGTTTTAATTGAGTTATTAGAAAATCATAATAATATAAAATATATACATGTGAATAAAACATTGAGTTAAAGTTAATAAATTTATATATAACAATGTCAATTAAGAATTATAAAAGTCATTTCAATTCTACCTTAACTTTCATTCTATATTTTATTTATAAATATCAGTACAAATAATTTAGTTACATGATTATGTGTCAAAAGGTTTACAAAAGTAAGTTTGAATATTATCCATTTTAATAAATACTTTTGAATTTTTTATAATTAATACGTTTATTCTTCTAAAGAAATAGTAATGTTTTATTCAAGTTTACTTCAAAAATGAAACAGATCTTAAAATTAGTTTAGTTTGCATTAGTTTTGTAATTAATATTTAAGAAACAATTCTTTATTTTTTTTAATTTTGTATGATTGACTAATTTAAATTTTATTTTTCATTGTTTATATTATTAAAATAATTCATTCATGTGAGGGTCAACGCATAAAAAATTCACATAATTTTATCCTAAATTGATCGATCCACCTCATTAACTAATTGTAATAATACATAAAGAATCCGCACATAATTTTGATCTTAAGTGTGTTAATCTCGCTAACAAATTTTAATTTTATAAACTATATATGCAATTTTTTCATAGATGTTTTGATCAATTGCTCATCACAAGCCTGAACATGATGCATTTTTATATCTAATTAATTAATTTAAACAGTACGTGATAAAAATTGTTTAACGAAAACAGCATTTAGAAAGTGAAGAAATATTAATTTACTAATCCCTTTGGTTCTATTAAATTACCATAAAATTTAATAGTATTTCATAAAAATTGACATAAGAATAACAAAAGTAAAGCATAGATATGCTTAAACTTTTTATAATATTAACATTTGACTTTTTCCTATATAATACCAATTAAAGTCATAAATTAAGAATTTAAATGAAGTTACCATATTGATTAGAGAATCACTGATTAATGTAGGAACCAATAATTTCCTGATATGCACACTTTCATATTTAATAAATTGGTTTTTGTTTAGTTTTGTTACTCTGTTTTTAAGTTGGAAATTCAAAGAAATGCTAACTTCAAACAAACTCTTTTGGAAAAATTTATAGCGTGCACTTTATTTGGTTATTTTAAATTTTAATTTTAATCATGGTGATTTTAGGTTTAATAATGGTCATTTTAAGCCTCACTGTGTGCACTTATAACTAATTATAATGTGCACTCGGTTGATTATTTCAACTTTAATTTTTGATTATTTCTACTTTAGCTTCGACTATGAAAATTTTAGAATTAATTGTGATTATTTCAACTATAGTTTTTAGTTATTTTGACTTTGAATTATAATTATAGTTTTTAATTAGTTTTAAGACAAAATGTCTCATTTGTTAATAAGACATTTATATATTTATGTATCGATAATGAGACATTTATCTAGTGATGTATTAATAATAAGACATTTTTAATTTCGTAAGCTAAATGTCTTAGTTGTTAAGTTTATAGGCAAAATATCTTATTAATTTGCTAAGTTTTTAGTTATGTATCAATAATGAGACATTTATCTAGAATGAAACATTTACATTATTAAAAGGTCTCATTTTATGCAATGAGACATTTGTTTGCAATGAGATATTTTGTGTCAAAATGAAACATTTATTTTATTTTATGCACAAATATTGAAAACATATCATTTTTCGGTAAGTAATTTTCTTTGCATTACTAAAATATCACATTTTATGCAATGAGATATTTTGTTTGCAATGAAACATTTATTTCATTTTTCTACACAAATATCTCATTTCGCAGTGAGGAGAATATATTATTTGACAGTTCGTAGAAAATCTTAAAATAAAATTTGACAAATAATTATAAAAAAAATTTAAATTAGAATTTAAAATTTAAAATTCACAAAATACATGTTAGAATATTAGATTTAGATTGATTAGAATATTAGATTGATTAGATTGATTTTATTCTGATTTGATTTTATTCT
>JAUMHN010414332.1:0-14002 GCA_032360265.1 Heliamphora ciliata
TATTGTAATCAATGGTGAGTCACCCTTTAGCCTTTGAGTGAGTGAGTGAAACTCATCAAAGAAGAGTTCAAGAGAGAATAGAAAAAAACAGATGTTTGTTTTCATAAGATCTTCTTAAAACTGAAATAGGTTTGTGAATGTGCCCGTAAACATTCAGATAGCTCAAAAGAAGACTTGAAACTTGTAAAGGCTTGGAATACGCCCGCGAAGTGTTCTAAATAGTGAAAATACTCAATGGAGATCTTGATGAGTGGATGTAGGCTAGGATAAAGTCGAGCCACTATAAATCTTTGGTGTCTGGTTCTATTTCTCTATCCATCGTCTTTTAATATTTGCATTGGTTAAATATTTGCATATCTTGCTTTGTTGCAATATTAAAAAATTTCTGAAAACATTTTTAAATTGATATTTATTTTTTAAAAACCCAATTCACCCCTCCCCTCTTGGGTTGCCTAGGTCTAACAGAACCCAAGAAAGTTTGGGTACCAAAATTCAAATCTTGATTCTCTCTACAGGTATGTCTCAAGTCCTTATTCAAGGAGAGAATATGGTATCTTGATAGTGCTTGCTCAAGACTCATAACAGATGACAAATCAATGTTTATCTCCCTCAAACCTAAAAATGGTGGATTTGTGACATTCGAAGACAATAACAAATGAAAAATCATAGGAATCAGTTGTATCACTAAAATTCCTTTCCCTTCTATTGAAAATATTTTACTTGTTGATGGTTTGAAACATAACCTTCTGAGCATGAGCCAACTTTGTGACAAAGGTTACAAGATTGTCTTTGATTATGCTAAGTGTGTTATTGAAGACTCAATTAACAACAAAATTATTTTTGAAAATCATAGGCATGAAAATATTTACACTTTCATTCTAAATGACCTTTTCAAAAATGACACCAAGTGCTTAGCTGCCTTGAGTGATAATAGTTGGTTGTGGCATAGAAGACTTGGACATGCACATATGAAATTAATTTCTAATTGAAAAAGAAATTGGTGATTGGTTTACTCCAAATTAAATTTGAAAAAGATAAATTTTGTGATGCATGTCAACAAGGCAAACAAGTTAGAAGTTCTTTTCAATCCAAATGTGAGATTTCAACTTTTAGACCCTTACAACTATTACACTTGGATTTGTTTGGTCCAACAAGGACTTTTAACCTTGGAGGTAAAAAATATGTATTTGTTATTGTTGATGATTTCTCTAGATACACTTGGGTATTATTCTTACCTCATAAGGATGAAATTTTTGCCTCTTTTACAAAAATGTCTCGGAGAATTCAACACGAAAAAGGTATTCAAATCACAAGTATCCGAAGTGATCATGGTAGAAAATTTGAAAATAAAGATTTTGAAAAGTTTTGTGATGAAAATGATATTGACCATAACTTCTCTGCTCCTAGAACCCCTCAACAAAATGGTATTGTTGAGAGGAAGAATAGGACTTTGGAAGAAATAAAAAGAACCATGCTTTGTAAAAATAATCTACCAAGATACTTTTAGGCCGAGGCTGTAAGAACAACTTGTTTTATCGTGAACAGAGCCATGATATGAACTTCTCTTAAGAAAATCCCATATAAGCTATGGAATAGAAGAAAACCTAACGTCAGTTATTTTTGTACCTTTGACTGCAAGTGTTTTGTTTTAAATAACAACAAAGAATTTTTGGGCAAGTTCGATGCAAAATTTGATGAAAATATTTTCTTAGGATATTCCTTATTTTGTAAAGCCTATAGAGTTTTTAACAAAAGGACCCTAGTTATTGAAAAATCTATACATGTTGTTTTTGGTGAAGTTAACCTTGATTTTTCAAAGGAATTTTGTGAAGATCACTTGGTTGACATAAAAAAAGGTGTTGAAGACATCTTCATTAAGGACCAAGAAGAGCCAAATCAAGAGGAGCTTCTAATTCTCAATAAGATGAAGTCCAACAGGCTGCTGGACCTTCAAATCCTGAAAATCCAAATTTTCCTAAAGAGTGGAAGTATGCTCAAGGTCACCCAAAAGATTTGATCATTGGTGATCCATCTCAAGGTATCAAAACTTGATCCTCTCTACATAATATTTGTGGTAATTTAGCATTTTCTTTCCCAGACTGAACCAAAATATTTTGAGGAAGCTGAAAACAATAAGTTTTGGAACTTAACTATACAAGAAGAACTAAACCAATTTGAAAGAAACAAAGTTTAAACTTTAGTCCCAAAACTTAAGGAACACTTCATCATTGGTACAAAATGGATTTTTTGAAATAAAATGGACGAGAATGGAGTAGTTCTTAGGAACAAAATTCGATTGGTAGCTCAATGTTACAATCAAGAAGAAGGCATTGATTTTGATGAGACTTTTACTCATGTGGCTAGGCTTAAAGTCATTAGGATGTTACTTGCTTTTGCATACTTTAAAAACTTCAAACTCTATCGAATAGATGTCAAAAGTGCCTTTTTAAATGGTTTCATTTCGGAGGATTGTGAAACAATCTCCTGGTTTTGAAAATCCTAATTTTTCAAGTCATGTTTACAAACCTATCAAAGCTCTCTATGGTTTGAAAGAAGCACCAAGAGCTTGGTATGAAAGGTTTAGCAAATTCTTGATTTAAAACGAGTTTTCAGGAAGAAAAATTAATACTACACTTTTCATCAAGTCTTAAGAAAATGATATGCTTGCTATCCAAATTTATGTAGATGATATTATTTTTAACTCAACTAATGAATCTCTTTGCAAGGACTTTGCGATGTACATGTAGGGAGAATTTGAGATGAGTATGATGGGAGAGCTCAATTACTTTCTTGGACTTCAAATTAAACAAACACATGATGGAATCTACATCAATCAATCCAACTACACGAGATTTGTTGAATAGGTTTGATATATAAAAAGCAAAACCTATGAGAGCCCCAATGTACCTACAACAAAGCTTGACAGTGATGAAAACAATAAAGCAGTAGAGGAAAAGCGATATAGAGGTATGATTAGATCCATACTTTACCTAACTGTTAGTAGACCTGACATTATGTTTAGTATATGCATGTGTGTTAGATTTCAAACTAACCCTAAAGAATCGCATGTGACCGCCGTTAAGCGCATCTTTAGATACCTCTTAGGTACACAAATCCTAGGATTATTCTATCTTAAAGGAATAGCCTTTGAGTTATTTGGCTATTCTGATGCAAACTTTGTTTGTTGTAAAATTGATAAGAAGAGTACTAGTGAAACATGCCAATTCCTAGGGCACTCTTTAATATCATGATTTAGTAAGAAATAGAACTCTATAGCCTACAGCTGAGGCTAAGTACATTGCAGCTGATAGTTGTTGTGCACAAGTTCTTTGGATGAAACAACAACTAGAAGACTATGGTATTTGTTTAGATCATATTTCCATTAAATATGATAATACTAGTGTCATAAACATATCCAAGAACCCTATATAACACTCTAGAACAAAGCATATTGAGATAAGACATCATCCATTAGGGATCATGTACAAAAGGGTAATATTGAACTTGAATTTGTAGGCACAGACTACCAACTTGCTGATATATTTACCAAAACTTTAAACGAAGAAAGTTTATGCTATATCAGAAAAGAACTTGGAATGCTATGTGCTTCTAATTAATGATTATATGCCATACTAACCATGCATGCTCAATGTATTTCAAATGCTTTTCATGCTTTAAATTGATGTGTGAAAAGTGTCGACTCATTGTTGAAAAGGGTTACACATGTGTGATCGAGTTAACTCAATCTATATAGTATTGACACTGTTGGCAAAAAGTGTCGACTCAACCTATATAGTGTCGACTCAAATTCGTCCTCCAACTCTCGGTAAATTTGGGTCGACCCAATTCTCAAAACGTGTCAACTCAACTGGCCGTAAGTGTTGACACCATAGAAAAAGTGTAAACACAATTCATATCCTTTGGACACCCCCATACGCGAAGAAACGTGTCGACTCAAATGTCTTTTGTGTTGGCACAAATCTTTTGTCTATATAAAGGCACCGGTCCCACACCCAACGTATCGTTTCGTCTCTCTCTCAACAAAAACTATTCGTCTCCCGCGTCTTTTCATCATTTCTCTCTTCGAAAAAAAGAGTCGACCCCTTCTCCTCCCTCCATCTCCACTGATTATCAACCTCTATCTCAATGACCACTCGAACTATGGGAAAGGGTAGCAAAAGGCAAGACAAAGGCCCTTCAAACCCTAGGGATCAAAAGAAGAAGAAAAAATCGACGACTACGACGATGACGAGAACTTCGACGATAGGAATGGCTGAATCCTTGAACTTCCGATTTGACAAATTTCAAAACTTGTACTTTCAATCCTTCATGAATTAAAAGGTAATACCCGGACGTTCTATTGATTTCAGTTTTTCTATTCCATTGAAATACATTTCAAAGTCTTATTTTTTGATCTTGGTTGGTAAAGACTTCTTCAAGTTCAAAATCCCCATTATCCAACTATCGTGAAACTCTTCTATACGCATTTTCACATCTCTATTCCTAGTAACACTATTACCACTTAGGTAAATGGTACTGAAGTAAAACTGATCTCTAGTGTTCTTAATGAGATTCTTGGTGTTCCCGTGGGTGACTTATTTGTTAGGTGCAAAGCGAATAAGAGAACCATCGAAATTGAAGGCTTCTCTTTTCACGATGCTGTGAAACAAATATTTGAGGTTGAAAAAGTTGATCCCTTAAAACCCTTGGAGGCCAACTCTCGTAAGCTTGAAATGCGTATCCTTCGTCACATGGTCAATCACATCTTTCTGCCCAGTTAGGGAAATTTGGTGATGTCACTTTCATGCACATCTTTGTCCTGTGGTGCAACATTGAAAAGAAAATTTTGGATCTTGTTTTTTTTTTTCATTTTTGACATGATTCAATCTCATGAAAAGTCAAACTCCTCTCCTACCCCATGCCATGTTTCTAACCAAAGTTTTTCGACACTTCAGTGTTGATCTTTCTGCGAAAAAGGTTGTTTCCTTTTCTAAACATGACCTTTATAGGCAATCCACTCTCAAGCACATGCAAATCAGCAAAGTGGATGGTGTATGGACTACTCGTCGTGGTACCCCATCTGTCACCAGAAATCCTTCTGCTTCTCATGACTTTTCTTCTATTCCAGTAGATCTTGGATCTCCTTTTCCTCCATCCACCAAGGCTGATGCTCTTGAACCCTCTTCTGCTCCCTCTCATGTCCCTCCTCCTCCTTCTCATGTTGATTCTTCATCTGCTCCATCTGTCGGTCCTCTTGCTGTTGATCTATCTGAGCTTGTCTCTTTAGTCAAAGATTTGTCTTCCTCCTTGATAAACTTTCAAACCAAGGTCGACCAAGACCTTTTTGATCTTCATAGCACCATCTCCTCCCTTTTCGATAAAATCAAACACCTTGATAAAACCAACCGAGGTCTGCAATGAGACGTTGAAAATGCCACTGATGCTGGAAAAGCATTATACAAAACAATGGATAACAACATTGTTTCCATTGTAAATTGAAACAATGTAATCCTTCAGCAAATCAGGAAAGAACACGACATTAGAGTCATTACTGCTGTTCAAAATAACTCTTGAAAAGTTAAAGAGCATCTGCAATGGCTAATACGCATAGGCTAGGATATTCAAGCCTAAGGAGAGCAAAGAAGAAAAAGCCGCTCGGTTGAGGCGTGAGGCAGATCTTGCTTTGGCGGCTAACTTTGAAGTAATGGCAGCTGTTGAGAAGAAAGACGAACGAGCTCACTCTTCCAAAGAGAAAGCATCTGAGCGAAGGCAGAAGCAAGAAGAAAAGAAGAAGTTCAAAACATTCATGGATGATCAGTGATGCGACCCTTTGATGATTCCAAAAGTGGAGAAAAAGGTGAAGGAAGAAGGAAGGGCGGAAGAGAGAAGAACATTTAACTTTTTAACATAACGTTTAGAAGCTTTTGTGGTTTGCTGTGAAGGAGAAGATGTAATCTTAATATATATTTCTTTTGTGGTGGTTATAAATGTTTGGAACGTACATTTTTTTGTGATTGTGAATGTTTGGGATTTGAGTATCTCATATCTGTTGTTTTAACATTCTTATAGATGGTATTCTATTTGTTGATATGTGATTTATTTTATTCCATGGTCATATAAACATTGTTTAATGATGGCTTTTGAAATCCTTTTTGATATCGAATGTTGAGAGCATACTTTATATTTTATGTTTGATGTTTAGGACTTGAGAAATACTTTGCACATATATGCTTGTTAAGTGTTGAGTCTAGTTGAATTGATACACATATTTTAATAAATTTAGAATGCTTCTGAATTAATTTGAAAATAATTTTAAACATTCGTATTACACTGTTGTTGAATGCCTAGTCTTAGCATTTGCTTAACTTGCTTAAGGCATAGAGACAAGTGGAGAATTATTGTTCAAAATCTTTTTAAATACTTTCTAGAAAATATTGTAATCATAGAAAAATGAGAGATTGTTAGCCCAATGACTTTCTTAATTAATTAGATTTTGATATTTTTGTATAATTCATTTTCTAAGTAAAATTGATTTAAAAAGATAATGTTTAATATTTTCAAATAGGTAGTGTTGACTCAAAATGACAAATGAGTTAATACCTTTAGCCATTTGAGTTGACTCCTTTATCAACTGAATTGACACTTATATATTCTTGAGTAAGAATATTTTGCGTTGTCCCTAATTGATATTTGAGTCGACACCTTCAGACAAAGAATGCTTGATACTCTCAAGTGTGTCGACACCCATGGGCAAATGAGTCGACACCCTAACATGTTTGCCTAAGATGTTTTCAGGTATTCCAAGATGAGTCAACACAAAAGACTTTTTGAGTCGACCCAAAAGAACTAAGACTTTCTGCAACAAAATGAGTCGACACAAACAAAAATTTGAGTTGACACCAAAAGACTCTTTGGAACTCACTAAAAGTCATTCGGGAATTTTGAGTAGACACCAAAGCAAAGCTGAGTCGACACAAATCAACCGAGACTTTCTGATTGAACTTTAAGTCGACACCTAACTGAAGATGAGTTGACACAAATCAACCGTGACTTCCTACAGATATTTTAGTCGACCCAAAACGCAATATGAGTCAACACAAAAAAACTAAGTCTTCCTATAGATTTATGAGTCGACACAAAACACAATATGTGTTGACACCAAGAGGTTCACCTGGAAAGCTGAAGTATTAAACGAGTCGACACCAAATGATTTTGAGTCGACACCATTGTGTGGGTGAGAAGGTGCTGAAATTAGTGTCGACACCAACGATGAAACGAGTCGACTCATTCACTTGAAGAACCAAGTCATTGAAGATTTGTGTCAAACCAAAATAGAATTGAGTCGACACTTGCCATGGGATTTCAAATTTGGTGCCGAGTTCAATGGTTAGATTTTGTGTTTAATGCTTTTACCTACCTCTAGTGGTCACAAATCATCAAGAGGCTATATAAGGAGTTACTTCTCAGACATTTAAAGAAAAAGAGCTTCAATTCTGCTGTTCTATTGCTTGAATCAAAGATCAATCCCTCAAGCTTTCATTTATTGCTCATTAACTCCAGTTCTTGATTTCTCATCTCTTTACTTCTCATTTATTGCTAATAATTTCTAAAGAGAGTGAATGAGAATCTCATTAAAATTTTCATCTATTATATTTAATGGTGAGTCACTCTTGATCTTTTAAGTGAGCGAGTGATACTCTTCAAAAAAGAGTTCAAGAGTGATTAGAAGAAAACATGGGTTATTTTCATAGAATCATCTTGAGGCTATTGTATGGCTTTTGAATGTGCATGTAAACATTCGTATCATAGTGGATATTCTTAAGGGGAGTCTTGAGGAATGGACGTAGGTTTGGAAGAAGCCGAACCACTATAAATCTTTGTGTCGGGTTCTATTTCTCTCTCTGTTACCTCTTTAATATTCTCATTGCTTTATTTCTTGTTATATTTGTTTAAAATATTAAATGGTTTTTGAATTGTTTTTAAAAATCGTTATTATCCTTTTTAGACCCAATTCTCCTCCTCTTGGGTGGTCCAAACTAACTGTTATATGTCGACGAGCTATCAACCACTAAAAATGTCAGCATTTTGGAGAGTTTCATTCACTCGTCTCCTATTATAATCGGTAATTGAATCGAACTCAAAGGATAGAATTTTTCTCCTACAAATTCCACTAGGGGAGAGAGCATAAGTTGGAGCTTCTTTTGTCTAATGTTCATCCGGTCGAAAGCAATGTTCAAAAGGACTTCTAATGAACTCCCATTTTCAACTAAAACTCATCGTACAGTGTGGTTGTTGACCATTAAACTAATCATAATAGGATCATTATGAGGTTATCGCACATCTTGTTAATCCTCTCCAAATAAAGAGATTGTGAACTTGTTTGTTTTCGAAAACCCGGACTAGGTACCATGATCATCTGGCTTTCTTAATTCCTCCCGAAGCTTCTTTGAATAGGCCTTTCTGGCTGACTTGGAAGTGCCACCTCTTGCAAAACCCCCAGTGATAGTTCTTAGCTCTATGTGTGGCTGGTTATGTGGTTCGGGGTTGTAATCCGCGTGACACTGCTTAGGGTACTGAGGCTCTCTGTCATTTTCTTGTCTCCTTTTAGCTAGGAGGCAATCTAACTTCCATTCTCTGATCAGTTTCTCTACTTGCTCTTTCAAGTCATAGCAGTCTTCTGTGTCGTGGCCATAGTCATTATGGCAGTGGCAGTACTTGTTTTTGGAACACTTAGTAGGTGGGGTTTTCAGCTTGCTTGACCATTTTAGGTCTGGATCTCTCTTGATGTAGAGAAAAACTTGTTCAAGTGGGGCATTAAGGGGAGTATAACATTGATACCTGGTTTCATTTTACCTTTTAAGGGTTAAATCGGCTCCTCGATCTTTAGTATAGTCAGGATACTTTCTCGTCACCTTCTGCTTAGGCTCTCTCTGCCTTTTTTTTGTTCTTGCTGATACATCAGTTGACTTGGAACATCAACTGTCCATTGCATCCTCAATGTTCATGTGTTTCAGTGCTTTGAGCATAAGCTTGACCATATCCACGGATGGTGGTTTAGATAATGAGAACATGAATCTAGATAGCAGAAGCCCTCTGATGAAAGCTGTCAGAGCGACCTTATCATCTACTTCATCAACTTGTAATGCTTCATGATTGAAGCGATTCACATAGTCTCTCAGATGTTCTCCTTTGGCTTGCTGGATATTGAGAAGGAATGTTACCGGCTTCCGATGCCTTTGATTGCCAATGAAGTGGCTCACAAACAACTTAACCAACTACAAAAATGACTCGATTGACTTTGGTTTCAACTTGGAAAACCACATTCAAGAAGGACCCCTAAGGGTGGTAGGGAACGCCCTATACATTACTTCTTCTGGGACAGCAAGGAATACATTATGAATTTGTAAGTATTCAGGTGATCTAAAGGGTCCTAAGTTTCATCGAACATGTCTACTTGGGAAACTTTGAATTTCAGGGACAAGGGAGTGATCATAATGGTCTATGTAAATGGTAACCCAGTTTTGTGTACTAGATCTTTGAAGGTAAAGGGGTTTTGGCTCTGATAGCCTCCATCATGTCATTTATTTGAGCTTTTACCTCACAAATTTGTTCATTTCTTGCTATTGAAACCAGTGATGGCTCAACCTTATCTCTCTGATTGTTCGGTTTATTTTGGTGATTGAGTGGTTAAATTGGGTTGATCCCACTCACTACTGCTTCAATGCCTCTTCCTTCTTTGTAAGGATTGTGGGAGACACTATCATGGTCTTCGTCCTGTTTCCTTTCTCGTGCAGGAATAAGGCTTGGTAGGCCTTCGTTTTGCCCTCTAATGTGTTGTAGTAGCACCTAATTCTGTTGAACTAACTGAAAAATCCCCTGACTTACGTGTTGGAATTGACTTTGCATCGGGTTAGGTTGTTGTAGGTCTTTTGGCATCCTTGCCGTTAGAGGTAATCTTGCTTGACTCGTTTCCTCTGCCATAGATCTCGTTTAGACCATCCAGAAAGTGGTGCACCTGAGCAAATGTTGAAAACTCAACAAAAATGTTCTCATAGATGGCGTTAATTAATTTACACACTTTTGGAACGATCCTACCTAGGGAAATTTTCATCGATGGAATGGGAGTCAAGCAACAGAATTACTATTAGAGAAGTTCTAGAATGCCTATCTCACGTATCTATTAGTCTCTTTTTATCTGATTTTGAGGATAAGTGGCCAATGTATCACGTGCAGGCCGTTATAACCGTATTATTGGAAATTCTATATCAATGCTACGTGCCATGTGCGGTACTCACTAATTGTGGTTAGGATAATGGCTGATTAGAGAGAAAGGGACATTAACTACTGATCAGCGGTTTGGAGATTGCACTATGCATTTAGATTCAAGGATGGTAAGAACTGCAGATTAGGCCCCTCTGATCAGGATGCTTCTGCCCCTAATTAGTAAATGAGTATCTTCAATGGCTAGCTGGGCTCAGCCCTAGTTTGAACTGAGCCATCCTGAACTCTAGGCTTTAGTTTCTACATTCCTATCAGTATCTATATCAGAGTAGCTTGTGAAATAACTCCCTCATTTTTTTGACAATAGTTTTCATAGCGAGTTTGTTTTTTACTGTTCATATGGTGAGTTCTTCCATGTTTTGTGTTTTTTTATTTCAACTTTTTAATTGAAGTATTTTTAACTTTGATAAATTACATTTAACTCCCTTGAGATTTAGGCTTATTTCAGAGATTTCCCCTAAAGTTACTAAAATGACACTGGTCTCCCCTGTTAGACTTGTCAAGTAAACAATATTAACTAAAAATAGCAATTTATTTGTAGGGACCCGGTCCCTTTTATTTTGAAACATTTGATTAAACCTTGTGGTATGTTCGATAGATTGTGGATTAATATTTAATTAAGAGAAAGAATTAAAATCTAATCATGTTAATGATTGGTGATAATAATTATATGCTTGATGACGCACAAGAAAAATTATTTTGGATGAATTGACCGAGTTTTAAGACGTCGGAACAAAATCTGGATCATGTACACATTTTTCTTTCTTGGAGTGCCTACCAACGAAGGACCGCGTGAGCGGTCTATGACAAAGGGGTGTTTTAAGTTTGGGATTTGGGTTCTTGACTCCCAATCTCATCATCTCTCTCTAGAACGAAAATTGAGCCTTAGGGTTGGTTTTGGTGGTCCCTTGGTGCCTTCCTTACTCCTTTAGAGTGGATTTCTTGCCTATCTCCTGAGTGAGTACCCGTTGGAGCGTGAAGACACGCATTGGAAGCTTCTCCTTCGCCACGTGGTTAGAGATTTGGTTGATTGAGGCTTGTTAGAGTTGGGTTCAAGTTGTTTGAGTATCAACAAGTAGGATCTATGACTATCCTTGAATATTTATGTGATATGAGTCGTATATTTGAAAGTATGTATATGAGAGCATGAAAATGATGTTTTAAAACCCTAGACTAGGGTTTGATGATAAATCATGAGAAATCTTGAAATTGTGAATGATTTAAAATGATTTTAACTCATTGTTGTTGTTGGATATGGTTGAAATTGAAAGATGAGAGGTTAGGATTTAGTTTTGGGTTAACCTTTGCGAAATTTGGGGTTTTTGAATGAATGAATCTAATGGTAAAATTGGTTAATGATTTGGCAAATTGCGAATTGTGAGAACCTATTTACATGTATGAAATCTATGAATTTAATGATATACGAAATAATGGAATGGTGAATTGAGGGTTTTGAGTAAACCAAGTGAGCATGATGAGTTTTTGGAAACCACAAGGTGTTGGTTGGGGCTTTCTTGCTAATTAAACCAAAATGTATGAAGTATATGAAATTAATAATGTATAATTGATATTAACCCTATATGTGTTGGGCGTTGATGAGAGGAACCATGTTGGGTTACTTGTGTTTGAGAATTGTGATGTGATGAAATAAAAAGGACCGATTTGGATCTATCGATCATTTAAGTTGGGCTTGAATAGTTCCTTGGTGAAAGACCAAAAACTACGCAAATTGGGTAACCTATCCATCGGGTAATAACCGAGAACAAGTTGTTAGTCGTGGTGGGTTATAGAATGCACCGTTACTTAGCAAGCTCGCATGGCCTGGTCGGTAGTAACATGGCGTGGATCTATAAGCATGTCTGGCATTGATTCCTAGAATGTAAACCACAAGTTAGTTGAGAAATGAAAAAATATGGAGAACGTGTGTGCGCGTATGCATGAGTTGTGATGATTGAGAACCTAAAATGGGTGTAATGAAATGGGACAAAAGACTAAGAGATGGGTTGTGTATGAAAATAGATTAATCTTGCATAAAGAAAACTGGTTATATGAATAAGATTTTTGGTAGAAAATAGAGGTTAATGTTTGGGTAAAATTATGTGTTGTATTTCGCATAACCATCCTCGTATGTCATGCATATGTTCATTGTTAGTCAATTTTTCTACGAGCCCCAGCTCATGTTGTATAAACCCCCTTCAAGTGATAATGGAAAGAAGGCTATGGACTAAGGAATGTGGTCATAGGACCCTTTTTTGTAGTAATTGATAGAATTACATGTCTATTCGTATCATCCTTTGAGAATTAAATGTTGTAAATGTAATTCTATTTGAATACTTTGGGTGGTTATTTTTGGGCTGGTGTAACCCTTGTTGTAAGGCCTTAAGGCCATGAACACATATTTTGTATGCATGAGAGGACGTTGGGTATCATTTGAATGCTATTCGATTGGTAAAGGTTTGTTTCTTTAAAGTTTGGAGATGTTTATTTACTTTTTGGGCCTTATATTCATAAAATTTGGTTGCTTGAAAGGCTTGCCTTTAATAATTTTTTGGTGTGGAAGCTAAAATCTTGAAACTAAGCTTGAGAAAAGAGTCTAGAGCTGGACCGCTCGATGGGCAGCTTGAGTAGTCTATCGAGCTGTCATATGTGCCCATCAGTTTCTCTGTTGTAGGGAAAAATTGCTATAAGCAGTGAGAGATTGCTCAAGCGGTCTGAATGTGTGGACAATTTTTCGCCTTTTATTTTGAGGTCTACTTTTCAAAGGGGTGATTACCCAAGATTTTATACTCTCTTTCTCATAAACGCGGCTTCTGCACTAACAAGGTGTCGCCGGCGATAGAATCGCCGTCGCCCCACGTCTCAGCGCGTGGGTTTTGAAGTGCTTTTGGGAAGAAGGAGAAGACCCGTCCCCGACCTATGTCGAGTAAGCAGGAATCTTCATTAGTGGCATCTTCGCCTTCCCATAAGCTTCTAGATGGATTTTTCGATGAGAATTGGCTATTCGCTGATCTCATAAGTGTCTAGTGGCGCATTGATTTTGGAATTTTGCCCTTTTTCTCTTTGTCCTCCATCGATGATCTTTGTCATGTCATTGTAGGTCGTCAAGGTTCAGTTATTCAAAATCAGAAGGGAACACCTTCGATAATATATGAGATTTGTGATTAGATTAGGGGTTTTATTTTGGGTTTGCAAAGATTAGCACTTTTATTTCGGGTTCATGAAGAACAGATCGAATTGCCAAGAACAGATTGGGTTGTCAAGAATATATTTGGGGTGCAAATTGCGAAGAACATATTTATTTAGAGAAAATTATACTTACCTCTCTTGAGATTTAAGCTTATTACATGGACCTCCCTTGTGGTCTCTGAAATTACACTGCCCTCCCTTCTGCTTTACTTTTGTATTTCACTTTAACCCTTTTGTTAGTTGACTGAACGGAAACCAATTTTATTATTAAATATTTTATATTTTTTCCTATTTTACCCTTTTTCTCTCTGCAACTAAAAACTACTGTCCCAAATCACTACCCCAAACCACCCCCAAACCCACCGTCTCTCTCTCTCTCTCCTCTCTGCCATCTCTCTCTCTCTCTTATCTGCCCCCTCTCTCTTTCTCTCTCCTCTCTCGCTCTCTCTTTCTCTGCTCTCTCTCTCTCTCTTATATATATATATATATATATATATATATATATATAAATATTATAAATCTCGGTTCATATTTT
>JAUMHN010414343.1:0-14001 GCA_032360265.1 Heliamphora ciliata
TTTCATTTTAAAAATATAAAATATTATCCATTTAAAACCATTTATTCTTAGAAAATGAATTATGAAAATCATCAAAAATAAATTAAAAAGCTCTTGGACTAACAACATTCCATTCAAAACACAGTATTTTCCAAGTTACCTTTAACATACATACAAAAAAATTTGACATAGTGTTTTCACAGGTGGGTACCGCGTCTCTTTCTTGACACGACCAAGACCACGTGTGTGCAAAGCTTTTTAGCTTTGAATGGCTGGATCATGCATAATGCAGTGTCTATGGGGCCCACGTGCAGCTCGTGAGTAGTGTATGGAGCTCCACTGGCTGGTGAGTCATGGTGGGTTCCATTTGGATATTGTGATTATTTTTATGTTGATAAGGTAATTGTGATTGATAAATGGGAGATGTTGTTGAACTTGTGGGACCCGTGGGATGGTTTCGATGTTCAAATTAATTCCCCACACAACACTTGCAGTTGGGCAAGTGTGAGCTAGGCCACTATTTGGCTGCTTTACGGCTTCATGTTATTAATAGCATATGGGTCCTTGGGGGTCCAGAATATTGAATATTTGTGTTGGGACCTGCCTTCTTTTGGTGTGGATCTTTAGTGGTTCTTTGAGTAGGGATGTAGCTGTTGGTCTACTTCGTCTGGATTCGATGGTAGAGTTCCCTTTGGGATGGCCCAGGGTTCTCTTTACTGGATTCTCCAGGGATATTCTGCTTATTGCTTTGCTTACTTGTTGGGATCTCCCACCGCTTCTGTTCAGCGACCTTATGCACAGGGGATGTTAGGCTTTGCGTTGGCAAGATTTCAGTTGAAGTTTCTAGAGCTAATCTGTTTGTTGCTTCCTCTTGGCTGGCTAGGGGCTCATATACCTCTAGCACTTTACTCTTAGACCTCTATTGGTTCCCCTTAGGTTATCATTTTTTAATTTATGGAACTCACTTTGGTACAGACTTATTTCTTCACTTCAGCGGGGTGATCTAGACTCTCTCTTTCCCTCCCTAGTTGAGGAATGTGACTATCACAAAGAGATTGAGTTTACCTTCTTAGGTTTTGGGATTTGCTCTTCACCTTAGTCAGATCCTTGGTGTCCAATGGTTAGAGACTTTCAAGGAGCTAAGCTTCAGTAGGTTTTAAGTACCTTTCGGGTTTGGATGACCAGTTTTACTTGCTAGATCCCTTATTTTCTCTTGTTTATGTCTGAATTTTGGAGCCTATTACCCTTTGTGGGAGCCAATCTTCAGTAGGGATTAGGAGTTTGTTAGTTTTTTTGGCATGATTATTGGTTTTATCCTCTATTTGTATGGTGGTGCTTTCCTATCCGTGCAGGTTGTGCGCGGACTTGTAGCTAGATTTTTTTTCTATCCACGCGAGTTGTTCGTGGAATATGCTTTGTTGTTAGCTTTCCCCCACTTTAAGCAGGGGTTTGGTTTTATTTGTTGAATATGTGTAGGACGTAGGTTCCTAGTAGTACTCATGTAATTTCCTGGGGTATGCCCCTTGTAATAATGTAATTTTTTTTTCTTTTCTTTTATGTTATAATTAATTACCAAAAAGGAAAAAAAACTTTGACACAACTTCATCCAAAACATGAGTTACATTCTCTCAATTACACTAGAACTTAAAAACAACATTTACATTTTTATCAAACACGTTATCTTCCAAAACCAAAATAAAAAGCTAACATTCATCTTCTTCTCCAATTCTTCGCTTCCATCAATCCTTCAATTCTTAATCTCCTTTAGGATAGTCTTATCCTGTAAAAGTTTCATTCAATAACCATGAGCTGAAACTTGTATAATAACAACTAAAAAAAAGTATAATGCATGATTTGTGAGGTATGAGAAAAATGCAACTATTCACATATTAATCCATTTAATTCACTCATCCACCTGTTGTGTTTAGTTTAACCGAGATTCATCAATATTTATCATCTTTAGGATTTCATTCTTCGAGACTTTCATTATCTCATGTCATCTCAACATCAAACTGATGTTGGGTGTAACTTATAGAAACTCCTCCATATTCCTTCAACATGCTACACGAAGACGTTGGGTAATAGATAACTCTATAACTAACCTTGACAATCAACACATCCACGTTTTGGGGCTAACCCGAGGGCACGTGGTTCCCTATCCACATTTCGGGAGCTAACCTGTGGGCACGTGATTTCTTTCACAATTGAACTCCTTGTTCACAAACTATACACATTTATTTCATTCTCATGAATTTCCAAAAAAAAAATATCAACTTATTCAACCATCCGTTACAAATTTCTTATTCTATATCATGTTATCAACTACTCATATCTTGAACTCATGAATAAAATTAGAATTTTCATAGGAACACATTTCAAAACCACAAAATACAATATTTCTCATGCTCAATTATTCTTCTCATGGTCACTTGTTCATAAGATTTTCACCACACATGATTTTAATTTCACATTTTGCAAATCATAATTGAACGCACCCCAAAACATAACAAAAATTTCTAACTTTTCCTCAAATCTAGAGTTAGTTAAATCTCATGCAAAGCTTATAAATTTCAACCCATATCAATAAAAAGACACTTAATCTAGTCGAGATACGACCTCAATGTGTGACAACGCCTTAAATTTTGCCACACTCCACTTAGCTAGGGTTTCGGCACCCTTGACGTTCCCCTTTGATGATCAAACTTAATTTCCTTGTTTGTGGTTCTTGATTCTCCTTTGATAGCTTCCAAATGTAGCCTAGCTTCACCAATTTAAGTGAACAAAAGTTAGGGTTTTGGCGGTGGTGGGATTTCCCTTAAATCTCCGAAGAGAATAAGTGAAGAGTGAGGGTGGCGTGGATGAAGGTTGGGGGTGGGACCCTCGCCTTTTGTCTATCTCTCTCTCCCTCTCTCTCACTCTCTATATATATATATATAAATTCTAAAATAGCCCAAGAGCCATGTTTAGCTTGCTTATTATGATTTTTTCCTTTTTCTTTCTAAATTTAACTCCCATGGCCCACTTCCAATCGAATTTAATACCATAATATTTTATATCATGGTCCACATCTACAACTCAATTTTAGTCCCATATCTCGAGATTTTAAATTAATAAGCTATACTTATTCTCAAGTTTTCTTCATGAACCATATCCAGAAATTTAATTAAAATAATTAGCCAAAATTTAAAAACGTACCGGGTCACTACAAAAATAGGGCATTTGTTGATAAGATCTCGAACCAGTGGGCGCTCGAGCGGTGGAAGGGCCCGCTCGATCGGCCACATGGCAGAAAGTTAGAATAGCTAACTGGCCTTTTAAAACTAATATTCTAACCGTGAAGTTATGATTTTAAGAAATTAATCCTTTTTTTTATAAACAAAAAATCCCTCTTTTATTCCTGAAATCAAGTTTTGAACTCAAACCAATGATTTTAAGTAAGGATTGTCAATTGAGTGGCCTTCTATATCATACCATCTAGGGTTGGTTCATAGGCCCCTGGGTTTGGGGCTTTACAAAATGGTATCAGATCTCTAGGTTCGAATACCTAGGAACTGTAGGTGTTGATTTATGTTTAATGTGAATTGTTGGATTGATAGAGGCACCACTACACGACATGAATTGCTTGCTTGCATGGGAACGCAGAAGAATTATTTGCGTGTGCTTTGTGTTTGTATCGGCATGGAGAGCTAGGTCTCGGGGTGATATGGCATGCCGTTAGCCATCCAGTTAACTACTTTGGGATTCCAAATAGAAAAGCATTTGGCAGATGCTCTTTCTATGAGAACTCTGAATTAGTTATCCAGATTGTTATGTTAACCCTGAGGCTTTCCCTTGGTATGTGATTATGTGTTGGTATGACCAAGTTTGAGTATGGTTAAGTACATTTGTTGAATTTTCTTTCGGAGAGGGGATAATATGTTTTCGAATTGTGTATTGATGATTCTTTTTTTCTTCGTATAGTGATGCCTCCTAGACAAAGAAGAGGTAGAGGTCGAGGTCGCGATCGCGATTGCTGTCATAGCCGAGGGCGCGTTGATGCGCTGGTTCCTAAAGGAGGGGATGTTAATACCTCGCAAGAACAAGCTGGTGGTGTAAATGTTACAGAAGAGATACTGAACACGTTGAGACCATAGTTGAGAGACTAATCGAGGAGGGGTGAGGAATCCTAAACCAAGGGTTGCCTTAATGATGAGGGAGTTTCAACGATTGAATCCTCTTACTTATGCAAGGGAGCTTAATCCGAAGATAGAAACAGAGTGGCAGGAAGTGACCACAAGAATTCTAGATACTTTACAGATAATGGAGGATGATCTTAGGGTTAGTTTAGCAACTTTTCAACTTCGGGGGGACGTAAAACGAATGGTGGATGCTTGCTAAGAAAATGGCCTACTATTTGGGAGAAGGTGGCGGCATTAAGAATCAGGGTCTTTTTAGAGTTGGTTGAGGTAGCAATGACAGTAGAGAATACATTGGCTGATAATCGAAGAATTAGGGAAAGCAGATCACAATTAGTAGCTATGACTACACAATCTGAGGGACGACCATTTAAAAGGTAGAGATAGGGACAGGGCGATACTAGTTTGTTACCATAGGGATCCTATTAGGCCCAGCATTTTGCTCCCACACCATCAGTGGTTTCTACTGCTCGTCCTGAGCGTAGAGAGTTCACGTGTTTTGCATGTGGGTAATTAGGGCATAAAGTCAGGGATTGCCCACAGAAAGGACAGGTGCAAGGGCAAAAGCAGGGACGACAGCAGGCCCAATTCCAAGGCCAGTCTCAGGAAAAAAGACCCTTTAGATGTTTTTAATGTGGTCAAGAAGCGTATCTTCAGCGTGAATGCCCATAAGGAGGAACTATCTGAGGCCCTTCTAGTACTTGACCCGCCTAGCAGCATATATATAGTCAGTCACCATACTAGATAGAGGCACCGATATCTTGAGCTCCTAGGGAGATGACATCTGCACAGTCGGTACGCCAACCATCAAGTAGAGGAAAGGGACAGACCTCTAGAGTCTAAGGACGGCTTTATGTGTTAGCAGAGACAGGTACTTCATCGACTCCCATCGTACCCAAGACTACTATTAGTACTCCTGTGATCAGAGGTACTCTACTAGTTTTTAGTTCACGGGCTCATGTATTGTTTGACACTAGCGCATCACACTCTTTTATACTATCTTCGTTTGCATCTGTTTTGGGTCTATAAATCGACATGTTGAACACTGTCTTAAATGTTGAAACACCTATTGGAAAAAGTGTGATATTGAAGCGTATTTATAGATCATGTGAAATAGAGATAGCTGACTACCGTCTCCTTTTCAATTTATTATGCTGGATATGTTGGGGTTTGATGTCATTCTTGGGATGTATTGGCTGACAACCTTTCACGCATTCATCGATTGTGATTGATGAAGAATCTTTTTGTGTACTCTCGATGGAGACTCTTTCTTTTATGTGAGTGATAGAGATGACAACTTGGTACCTCGAATTTGTGACATGAGAGGTTCAGTGAGTGTGCATTTGATGACTCTTCGATTCGAGTAGAATTTTCTTTAGTAGTGAATGAGTTTTCAGATGTATTTCTTGAAAAATTATTCGAGTTACCGCCTCATAGAGACGTAGAATTCTCTATTGAACTTGTATGGGGAACCGCTCTGATATCTATACCATCATATTGCTTCATTTCGATAGAGTTGCAGGAATTAAAGATTCAATTGCAGGAATTGTTAGACAAGGGCTTCATCTACCCTAGTGTTTAACCGTAGGGGGCTCTGACTTTATTTGTAAAAAAAAAAAGTTAGTTCGTTATGATTGTGCATTGACTATAGAAAGCTAAACCAAGTGACAATAAAGAATAAGTACCCGATGCCTATAATTGACGATCTCTTTGACCAATTGAAGGGTTGGACGTGTTTCTCAAAGATTGACCTAAGGTCAGGGTATTATCAATTGAGGGTTCGAGAGGGGGACATCCCTAAGACAGCATTTCAGACCCGTTACGATCACTACAAATTTTTGGTGATGCCGTTCGGCTTGACAAATGCCCCGACAAAATTTATAAATCTGATGAACCGTATCTTTTGACCTTACCTTGATCAGTTTGTGGCTGTTTTTGTAGATGACATATTAATCTATTCACCAACCAAAAACGCCCACGAAGAGCACTTGCGTGTGGCGCTTCATCTCTTGAGAGAGCATAAACTTTATGCCAAGTATGAAAAATGTGAATTTTGGCATTCGAAGGTGAAATTTTTGGGGTGTATCGAAGGATGGAGTGGCTATTGATTCATCAAAAGTTAAAGCAGTGCAGAATTGGGAAAGACCAGGGAACATGTTCAAAATCAGAAGTTTCTTGAGACTTGCCGATTATTATCGTCGTTTTGTGAAAGATTTCTCCCGATTAGCTGCACCAATGACCCGACTACCCAAAAGGGGGTTAAATTCACGTGGAATGATGCATGTGAAATCGCCTTCCAAGAGTTGAGGAAAAGGTTGACCAGTGAACCAATACTAATTATACCAGAAAGAGGACTTGGCTACGAAGTGTATTGTGATGCGTCTCATGAGGGACTAAGGTGTGTCTTAATGTAGCAAGGCAAAATTATGGCTTATGGGTCGAGATAGTTGAAAACTCATGAGAGAAATTATCCGACACATGATCTTGAATTGTCGGTATTTGTTTTTGTGCTCAAAATATGGAGGTATTATCTCTATGGGGAACGATTTGAAGTTTTCTCTGATTATAAAAGTCTCAAGTATTTTTTCTCGCAAAAAGACCTGAATTTAAGGCAAAGAAGGTGGATGGAATACCTTAGTTATTATGATTTTAGTTTGCAATACCACTCGGGTAAGGCAAATGTCGTGGCGGATGCTCTCAGCCGGAAGTCATTGAAGTTGCTAGCATAAATAGCCATTCAAGAGTAGAAGATGTTGGGAGAAGTTGGAGAATATGATTTTGATCTCAGTGGAGCAGAGGATCATGCCATCTTATATAGTATGATATCCCAGCCTACATTGATGAATCGTATTATTGAGATCTAGTAGCATGATGGTGAGGCATGGATGTATAGAGACCGTATTGTTAATGGAGAGGGTGTCGAAGGTTGGACTGATCAGCCAGATAAGGGCTTAAAATGCATGGGGAGGTTGTTCGTACCTGAGGCTTGCCGTGAAGAAGTACTACGAGAATTTCACCACTCCTGACTAACGGTGCACCCAAGCACTACAAAGATGTATCATGACTTACGGTGACAAATTTGGTGGAAGGGGTTGAAGAGAGATATAGCCTTATTCGTTTCCAAATGTTTTACGTGTCAGCATGTAAAGACAGAACATCAATGGCCGGAAGGCTCTCTCCAGCCATTACAAGTTTCATAATGAAAGTGGAAACATGTAACCATGGATTTCGTTTTGGGCCTTCCCAGATCACCGAAAGGACACAACGTTGTGTGGGTGATAGTGGATCGATTAACCAAGTCAGTGCACTTTCTTCTTATGTGCGTGACTGATTCAGTGGATAAACTTAGTAGACTTTACGTCCAAGAAATTGTACGATTACATGGTGTACCAGTATTGACAGTATAGGATAGAGACCTCAAGTTCACCTCTCGATTTTGGCAGAGTTTACAAGCAGCTTTGGGAACTAGTTTTCTCTTTAGTACTGCATTTTATCCTAAAATGGATGGTCAGTCAGAATGCACAATTCAAATTTTAGAAGACATGTTGCGAGCAAATTTGTTAGATTTGTGCGAAGATCATCTTCCGCTAGTGGAATTCGCATACAATAATAATAGTTATCAATCAATCATTGAAATGGTCCTATATAAAGCTTTGTATGGAAGACCATGCAGATCCCCTTTGTGTTGGACCGAAGTTGGGAAGGTGCCCATACTTGGACCCGATTTGGTGAGGGAAACAATTGAGAAGATTGCAACGATCCAGAGGCAGTTAACCACGGCGCAAAGTCAGTAGAGAAGTTATGCAGATAAAAGGAGGCGACCATTGGCATTTGAAGTAGGAGATTTTGTATTCTTGAAAGTATCACAGAAGAAAGGCTTGGTTAGGTTCGAAAAAGGCGGGAAGTTGTCACCACGGTTGCGGGCGTTTGAGGAAGGAGGGGGGATACACCAGATATCTATTGTTTTTAGAAAAACGTTCTTTTCTTTTCAAAACAAGAAAATCTAAGATATTTGAGCACATTTTTTAAAAAAATGAAGTCTCCACTTGGTTTTTTTAAAAAAAACTAAGAAAAACAAAAAAAAAGAAGGTTGCGGGTATTTTAAAATTATAGCCAGAGTAAAAGAGGGTTCGAGAGCTATGGTACGAAAAGGAAAGGTGTTAGGCACCCTTTTCACCTAACCGTAAGGTTGGCATCTACTTTGTTAATATTGATTCTTATTGTAAAATTTTTAAATGTAACATATATAGAACAAGAGATTAAAGAGAATTCAAACAAAAGTAAGAAAAGAAACAAAAACCTAACTACAATCCGAGGGTCATGTAACTTGGTTATTATTTTTAAATATGCCACACGTATCGTTTGAGTAAAGAAAAGCGAAAAATATGCAAAGAAAGGCTAAAACAAACAAATAAGAGCTTAAGAATCATGCAACAATATTTCTGTCTTTAACATGCTATGTACAGGTTATACAAAATAAACAGAAAAGATTTAAACACTATTTTCAACCTACTGGACATGCAAAAAATTCACGACCGTAGCAACAAATATTGCAGCCGTGACAAAAATAGTCACAAAACCCGCGATTATGACAAATATAAGGTTACCGCGAGAAACAGAATGAAAAAGCTCATGGTTGTGACTGGTTTCTAAAGGTCCAAAAGAAGCATATTCAACATACAAGGTCTAAAACAGACTCGAATTGTAATAACCCGGCTCAAACCCTAGTATTAGCGATGGATAGATGATAAGAACCTAGATCGCCACATGAACAAGAGAAAATCCTAAGTAACGCAAAATCCTAATTTTGACCCGAAAACCTTAAAAGAGACTAAATACTCAGAGGTAAAGTCCTAACACTTAGAAAAGTCTCAAAATAGTTTAAATTAAATAAATAATATAAAATATTAAACTAAAAATAAAAAATTCTCATAACTAAGGTAAAGTGACCATTTTACCCATAATATAGTAAAAAGTCCTAAAAATTGAAAATTTGACACATGGACACCTAAAATTAGAGATTTATATATAATTAATTACGAAAATATAAAATAACAACAAAAATGATCAAATTGCCCTTGCATGGCGGCCACCTAGGAATTTGTGCCTAAAAAGCTACTTTTTATCTTTTTAAGTTTAAAAATGAGAAAAAAATGTATAAATTAAGCATTATTTTGACCCAATACTTTTTATACAAGTAATATATATACTAATATAATAATATATGTCAACAAAAGGAAACAAATAATTATTTAAAGTCTCTACACAATAAATAAGTCAAAAAAATCAATTCTAGTCAAACTAGCTTAATTTAGTTTAAAAGTCAACACTTATTTATTTAATTGCTATCAAAATTATGGGAAAACTAAATTAATTATAAATACATTAATATAATAGCTTTTAGTAGGTTTAGGTACATAAAATTAATATTTTATACATTTATATATACAAAAATGCACCAAAATACAAATTAAAAACCCAAATTAATTAACAATCAGCTTTTTAGTGTCCCAAACACTTCAGAGTAGAATATATATCTGTCCCAAAACTGATTTTGTAAGCCTCAAGCCCCTCCCACCTCCCATGCAACCAATGAGGGTCCAAGAAAATTCAAATTTTAAATTTAAACAATAATTACGCACCATTACAATTTTTCCTATAAAAACAAGGCCTTAGCCCCACCCACTCTCTACATGTTTCGGTTGAGAGGTGAGAGAGAGAGACCTCCAAAAATTCTCTAAGTGTTTACAAAGAAGAAGAAGAGAAGAAGAAGGAAAGAATAAAGGAGGAGGAGGAAAAGAGTAAGAAGCAAGCCTTAAAGCCAAGACCCTTTCTCCTTCAATCTTTTTAGCATCATAAGAGGTAAGAAACTCCCTTAAACCTTTTGATATTCTTCCTCAAGATACCACTCAATCCATCTCTATAACAAATCTAAAAAAAAAGAAGAATAACTCAAAAAAGGGGTTGTAGATGCAAATAATGGACTGCTAGGGCAACATTGTGTTTTGTATGAGCTTGCATTTGTATGTTTTTAAGTTTTATGGCTTGTGTGTATTCTGAAGTTTTGGTTTATGTGAGTTTATAACATGCATGCAAAGAAAATCTGTCTAGAATGCACACAACACAAGCTAAGCAACTAAAAATCTAAGTTACTTGATTTTCTGGGCTTACTTACTTTCTGCAACCAACTTTAAAACATCATAACTAATTGTAGAAAAATGATTTTAAAGTTATTTTTGTGTCCAAATCTAGATTTCTGAGTTCTCTTTTATAAAAAATTGGTTTGAAGGGATTTTTTTTGGTAGAACTCCAAATATCTCATTTTTTCCAAAGAGTGTCAGATCTTGACCACTCTAAATTGCAGACCTAAAAACTTTAAGTTAGAGTGAGAACCGAGCTTACATCAAAACATAAAACTTGTAGCAGACATATTTATCTTTCTTTCCAGAAAACATGAGCCAAAAATATGAAGTCTTGATAGGTCAGAAGCCTTACCAAAGTCACTGTTAAGGATCAGTGATTGATAGACCTCTCTGTCACACATTTTTTTGAGAACCAAAACCTAACTTTTTAGAAGCCAAATCCAAAAGTTGTAAACATGAAAAATGTAGATAACATATTAAACTAAATACTGAGAAAAAATAAACCCAAAATACCCTCGGATGATGCTCAAAGGTTTTGAGCATTCTCTGTTAAAAACACACTTTGCAGACCCTTTTTTGGCTGACTGAACCCTTTTTATAAATTGGCTAAAATCTCAAAATTTTTCTAAATAACTTGGCTTAGCACAAAACATAAAACTTGTAGGGGACACCCTGAGCTAAAAGTTCACCAAAGATAAGAGCCATATCCCTTCACATGATACCCCAAAATCGTGACCAATAGAGGCCCAATTTCTAATATTTTCTCTGTAAAATGCTAAAGGATTTTTACTAAAATAAACTAAATGACCTTTTTACTTTAGGAACTGACCTTGGTGATAAATATGAAAGTTGTAGAAAATACTTTTATCTAATTGGTGTCAAATTTTAAAAATTAAAGCAATGTCTAAGTACTTCGAAACGCTGTCGCAACTTTAAAACTAACAATTAAACTTGTACCTAAAATTGGCTAAGTGGTTAAATAGTGTTTTACTTATGAGACTTGAGTGTGTGAACTTTATATGAACTTTATGAGTAATTAGTGTATGAAAATAATACTTTTGATGAGATAAACTCATGCCAAATGGTTCGAGTCTATGTTGCTTAAATTGTGGTTATACTTCACATGCTTGTACTTAATACTTTAGTAAATTGTACCATGTACCATGTCATGTTTATATACCATGCAATGATTAATTGTACATGAGAGGCATATTGCATGTCATGGGCATTTCTCCATTTCATCTTGGGTTATTAGAGTCCCCTTCGTATCTTTCGATTGGGTTGGGTGACATGGAAATCAATTATTTAGTGGTTGTAGATCTAGGGAGTCCCTGGTTGCTAGATGTGAAATTGAATTGGAAGTTTTTATAATAAAAGGGGGATTTAGGCACCATGGGTTCGTCACTAGCTTTAATTAGACTTTGGGTTGACACTTAACGAGCATCCTAGTACTTAATGTGGGATCGATTGGCCCGGATAAGGACGGATAAAACTTGTTGGCCCGCCCCCACACCGTTGCCATTGAGTAAAACGGTTGAGGCATGTAGCCAAGGCGAGCGTTTCCCTTTAAGTCTACTCTGTAATTCCTAGCGTGGAATTCATGATACTATTTTAGAAGTACTTGGGGTTGGGCATTTGCATTGCGTACATCTGCATCACGCACTCACACTTCTGTTCTTATATGTGCTCATCCTGTTGAAAATGATAGCTTGCCTATATCCTTGTTCCCTTAACTTTGCATTGGGTATTATATGATATGTATTGTAGAATATCTCGTTGTGAGTTTATTAGACGGTTTAGGAAATTTTCTTCTGGGCTCCGGCTCATGGCATTCGTTCCATAGGTGAAGAAGAAGAACAATTCGAGGAAGGCGCGTTCATTGAGGAAGGAGATTTTGAAGAAGGGGGAGAGTGGCAAGAACCGGTCGATCCTAACGACGCAGTTTGAAGATGCAAAATATTTTATTTTGATCTTTTTGTTCAGCTTTTCCACGGACATAATGTAACTTTTGTTAAGCTTTCTAGATGACTATACTTATTAAATATTTTGAACAATCTTTGAACCGTAAATAATGTAGTAGTTACCTTATGTATTTATGAACATTCAGCTAGAATATGTCCCTTATTTATAGTTACATATGTCCCGACATGCCTAGGGAACGAGGTGTCATAGTTGGTATCAGAGCGTAGGTTTAGTGAACCTTCGGGCCTTGGGAAATAAGAGATTGCGAGTTCTGTAGCGTAGAAACTCAATAGAATGTTAGTATTATTAATTTATCACCTATAATTTTAATAACTTAAAATCTTTACCTTAGAGTTTTCTCTATCTTTTCTTCTTAGGATGGCGTCCGACGAAAAACCAGCGGGGAAACCATGGGCAGGACCGGAACTTGAAGATTCAGATCCTGAAAAAGATCTAGGAGAGGATCCGGAGGAGATACCTGAAGAGGAGCAAGAACCGATCGACGTCGTCCCTTTAGCGTGGGTTTTTTCGGAGGAACGGCAGCCCGACCAAGATGACGAAGGTGATGAGATGGACATAGACGAAGAGCCAAACGAGGAAGAATTCGATGCTGATGATGAAGAGGACGAGGACAATGATGAAGAAGAAGAAATGGCGATTGATTTCCCATACGTTCAGTTTGAGGCGCTACTACCCGAGTCTGATGAAGACGAAGCAGCAGATACCGCCATTTACTATAGTCGCCTGGAGTGCCAAGGCTTCTATGTAGGGAATCGCGTGTACGCCAGGATCTGTCCGGAGCACATGTGCATGTGGAGAAAATCAGAAGCTTTTTCACGCTACCTAGGACCAGTACGTGTGATGGAAAAGTGCAGCCGAAGACTCTATTGCTTGGATTTCCCTCCTGGATTTAAGACACGACTGGGAGACATGTTGACCATAGGGTGGATACAGTACCAGAGACCAACAGATGAGAGAGGAATCAACAAATCCGCATGATCCGACCATCAACTTTGACGACCCCAAAACGTACCGAGAGACTTTGATTGCCATAAACAACAGAGCATAGATGGGGTCAAATAGCTTCTGGCACGATGAGGTGCAGTGGCACTACTACATCATTATTCAGGCGACCTGGGAACGTGAGTCGATTGTCCGCCATTTTTATCCACATTTGTTTGTTTAGATGATTAGCGCGATAGCCTTGTACTTTTCCTTTTGACTTGAAGATTGTATGTGTTGTTGGAGGCAATACTGTCAAGATCATTATTTTTTAAAATAATTTTTGATAAAAAATTAACTGGACGGGCAAACGTCGAAACGGGCTCCAGATAAAAATTTTGACGTCGAACAATCAAAAATAAAATCCGTGCAACCAAAGTTAATTTAGAAGAATACCACTTGTAGATCTAATTTTCAACTACGACTTGATTCCAAGTTGAAGCTCCAGTCAGATCTTCAACTGTATTCCCTTATGCGATTCTCAAATGTAGTGTGGAATCCTCCGAGAACTCGTATCGACAGAACCCCGATATATTTAAGTTTTTGAAAGACAAAAATAATATCATAATGATAATGATATATGAACTATTAACCTTAAACTGGTTCATCCTACCCGCGTATATATAGGGCTACAGTAGGGACCTGGGGAGTAATTACGAGTTTGACTTCCAGTGGAACACAAACACCTACCAGCGGTTTCTGCAATTAAAGAAAGACGCATAGCGGTATCTGCAATTATG
>JAUMHN010414354.1:0-14000 GCA_032360265.1 Heliamphora ciliata
AATTCATGTTGACATACTTGATAAGATTCAAGTATACATTGCCTCAAGTGTTTTGACTTGAATTTCAATTGAGATCAGCACAGAAGAAAAATTCTACTTAAAGAATTCCTAAGTGTTTGAATCTTTTGAGATACAAGTCATACCTTTTTGGCTAAGGTGTCAACCTTGATTGTTCAAAATGGGTAACACTTTCATTTTGGAAATAAGAAATATTATCCAATTAAAGACATTTATTTATAGGAAATGAATTATGAAAAACTCATCAAAATTAATTAAAGAAGCTCTTGGGCTAACAGAGCAGAAGAGGAACCACAATTCACTGATATTCCAATAGCTAGTCGTAGTGGGAGGATTATCGGAACATGTGCAAATCAAGAACAGGGTGCTGATGCACAGGGTTTAGATTTTGCACAGTCTGTTATTGCTAGTCCACAGACACAGGTAGTGCCTCATCGTAGTGGGAGGGTTGTTCATCAACCTGACCGGTATATGTTCTTAAGAGAGTCTTTTGACAGGATCCCGGCGGAACTAGATACCAAGCCTGATAACTATAATGAAACACTATAAGACAAAGATGCAGATCTTTCGCAAAGGGTTATGAATTCAGAGATGGAATCTATATATTCTAATCAGGTCTGGGAACTTGTAGAACCACCCAAAGAGATAAAACCCATTGGATGCAAGTGGGTCGATAAGAGGAAGAGAGGAGTAGACGGAAATGTTGAAACCTTCAAAGCTAGGTTTGTTGCTAAAGGGTTCACTCAGAAAAAAGGGATCAACTATGAGGAAACCTTTTCGCCAGTAGCCATGCTTAAGTCTATCCGGATTCTCTTAACCACTGCCACACATTTTGATTACGAAATCTGACAAATGGCTGTCAAGACAGCTTTTCTTAACAGAAGTCTTAACGAATATATCTATATGATACAACCAAAGAGATTCATTACAAAGGGCCAGGAACACATGTTGTGTAAGTTTAAGAGATCCATTTATGAACTTAAGTAGGCATTGAGGTCTTGAAACACTCGGTTTGATCAAGCTATAAAATCTTATGGCTTTGATCAAAATCCGGATGAGTCCTGTGTGCACAAGAAGCGTGACGGAAGCGTGATGATCTTCTTAGTACTTTATATAAATGATATCTTGCTCATCGAAAACGATGTGGGGGCATTATCTACGGTTAAAGTATGGTTATCTGGGCAGTTCTATATGAAGAATTTGCGAGAAACCAGTCACATCTTTGGGATTAAGCTTGCGCGAGATCAGAAACAAAGGATGTTAGGCTTATCACAAGTTAAGTATATCGATGATATCTTTGCTAGTTTTAGCATGCAGGATTCCAAGAAAGGGTTTCTCCCTTTCAGGCATGGAATCATTCTATCCAAGGATCAGTGTCCTAGAACACTTGATGAGATAGAGAAGTTGAAGGCGATTCCTTATGCTTCGACAGTAGGAAGCCTCATGTATGCTATACTTTGCACTAGACTTGATATCTGCTTTGCCGTTGGCATGGTTAGCAGATATCAGTCTAATCCAGGGCAAGAGTATTGAACTGTGGTAAAAAACATAATCAAGTACCTGAAAATGACTAAGGATTATATGTTAATTTACCAGGCAGACAGTCTAGTACTTTTGGGGTACACAGACTCAGATTTCTAATCAGACATAGAGCTTACATCAAGAAACAACCTTGCAGATCCTTTACAAAGAGCATATCGGCTAAGACTTTTGATAGTCATATAGAGAGCATGGGAGTCAGATGTATAACAACATGGTTTTGAGTATAAGTGGGAAATTGTTAGGGTTGGTATACTGAAAATCATGTTTTTAGTATTTAATTTTATTTTAATAAAATTATTTTTTTATTTTATGAAAATCTTTATAAGCAATGTATGCGTATCATTTTTTTGTTATGCATAGATGTCCAATATTCTGTATAGTATTTAATCTGGTGTGTAGAGTACGGCTTACACATAGAAGATCTGATTTTAGGTTCTTGTAGAATATAAGTTTTATGTTCATAGTTTAGATGGAAATGGACATATCATCGGTATGACTGTGGCACAAAGTTTTAGTAGGCCTGTCTTGGTTATGGGGAACTGATTATAGCGTCGTCTATTGTTCCAACTCTCTGTGCAAGTATACTTTGTGTGTATTGAACGGGACATTTGGAGTAATTAATTTAGTACTGATAACTGACTATATAAATTAAATCACACCCCAAGATTATTATGAATAGTGCTTATTCTCTTAATCCTGAAATAATTATTGATTTGCATATATTTAATATTCGTTGTTTTGATTCATTAGAATGCGTGATCTTATATGGGTCTATATTCTTGGTGAGTTGGATAGCAGTATTATTTATTTGACAAATATTAATTATTGACGGAATTCACGTCCCGAAAGATTGGGATTGACAATACCCCCTTAAGGGTGCTTATAAGTTTCGACCGGACCAAACTCTGTAGGTGGATTTAATTATCCGATGGTCAAATAAGTTAAGCAGAAGGGCTTAAGAAATATCAAGATGCCGATTAAATTAAATTGGTAGTAATTAAATTTAATTGCTGGGTATCGAGAATCTTAACGTGAGGAGAAATGGTAAGCATTTAATAACAGGAACTCAATGCAAGAAGGTCTTGAGATTATGGGTCAGAGTGCAATTATAGTTCTTTAGTGGTGTGAACTGTAATTCAGTGTTTTATGTAAATTGTAGAAACCGTTGCTGGTTTTTCATAATTGCAGATACCGCTATGTATCTTTCTCTATTTACAAAAACTGCTGGTAGGTGTTTATGTTCCACTGGAAGTATTACTCATAATTACTCTCCAGGTCCCTGCTGTAGCCCTATATATACGCGGGTAGACTGAACTAGTTTGAGATTGATAGTTCATATCTCATATATCATATATGATATTATTTTTGTCTTTCAAAAACTTAAATATATTCGAGTTTTGTCGGTACGAGTTTTCGGAGGATCGTAGCCCACACTACGTTCGAGAATCGCGTAAGAAAATACAGTAGAAGATCTGACTAGAGTTTCAACTTGGAATCAAGTCGTAGTTGAAGATTGGATCTACAAGAGGTATTCTTCTAAATTTACTTTGGTTGCACGGGTTTATTTTTGATCGTTCGACGTCAAAATTTTTATCTGGAGCCCATTTCAGCGTTTGCCCGTTCAGTTAATTTTTTACCGAAAATCGTTTTACAAAATTAATGATCTTTACAGTTTTGCCTCCAACAAACACAAGATATGAATTTCAGAATCATAACAAAGTGTGGCCTCCAACAAAATATTGATTGATCTTTTTTTTAAAACAAGGTAATAAAAACAAATGGACTCAAGAAAAGATTAAAAATAAGAAATTGAGAAGAATCAAGAACGACGCTAAACAAGAAGAAACAAAAATTAAAGTGAGAACAAGGATCAAGAAAAACTAAGAATTAAAAAAGACAAGAATGATATCTAAAAAAGGCCTCGACAAAAACCCAAAATAAAGAACGTAAAAGGATAGATAAACCTGATTTGAAGCCTGAGCTCTGATACCAAATGATGTGAACCCGCAAGGATTTGAATCCCCTTGAACCCACGAACAAATTGAAATAAATCCAAGAACGTCAAAATCAAGTCAAAGAACAAATCTTGACCCGTTGAACTCTTGTTTTAAGAACCAAGATTGTAGCTAGGACGCCACAAGGAAGAAACATTGATAAGTCCTTTAGTTCACTCAAAAACTACAAGAGAGGTGGTTGAAAAATCACGTAAGAGAGCTTCTCTCTCTAGAAAAAGCACTCCCCATGGCGTTTTCATGGTGGATCTAATGGATCACTCCTATGGTAATGGTGGGGTGTATCTACAGTACTGGTGAATGTTTTGATGGTCATGTCTGGTCTTTCTTCAAAGGTCAGTATTTTTAAGTTTTGGTTTTGTGAATTAGTTTAGTTCTTGGCACGCTCGATATCAGTAGGGGTTTGGTGAGCTGGGTTTTAAGTAGTGATAGCACTACATTCAGATTCCTTAAACTCTCAGTTGCTTGGTCGAGCCTGTAAGAAGGGGCGAGCTTGTGCATAAGTGCTCTTTGATGATGGTCGCCATTAATATAGCTATTGGTGTTCTGGCCGCATCCATGGATCTCCAATTTTTTTGGATTTTTGGGCTGGCGGCTTGGTTTAATGCCTCGGTTCCAGATGTTTTGAGTTCTGGATCTTATATAAGTTTGTTAGGTTGTTGAGCTGAAGTGTGGGTTGAGCAGGGCCCAATCTGGGGCTCAGTAGATTTTCATAGACTTGCCATTATTGATTGGGGTTATCTGGCACCGTCTGCGTTACGGTATGCCTGAACCGACCCCTATTTTGGTTTCGGCATTTGTTTGCTGTTGTGTTTTTGCATAGACTTGTCACGCTTGGTGGTTTATGTTAATGGAAGTTGCAGACATTTTGGGGAGAAGACGCAGTGGTCCTCGATGCTCTTGTGCACTACATGGTTAAGCTGGTGTATGTCTAGCAGTTTTCCTCTGTTTGCTGGTTTCACCAGGTTCTAAGGAAGAAGACGATGTGAGGCTACGCGCGGGTTAGGAGCCTGGGCATTGTGTCTACAAAATCCGGCTTTATTGGGCAGTGTAAGCAGGTGTTTGGTTCAGCTGGGCAGGCGCAATAAATAACTCGGTGGGGCCCACGCTGGTTGTAGCAAAACTGTGGGCTTAAATGAGAGGGGGTCTCCAGCTACTTTAAGTGGGTCCCTCTAATTCTGTTGCTTTGTATTTCAAGTGTTTTTTTTGTTATGAAACAGAGGTTTAGCTTAAACTGTGGTAATGGTGGGCCGTTTGGGGCTGTAGGTCCCTAGCGGGTTGGCTGTTTCTGGTTTGTGATGGGACCGAATACTGTGGACTTGTTGTGTTTTTGTGTTAAAACCATGGCTAGTTCTTGAAGAAGAAACTAGCGGGTTTGTTAAAACTGTGGACTTGCATTGGGGGTGGGAGTGTTTGGTTGGTGGTACTAAATTTGTTTTGAAAATGCTAAAGTTGAATTCAGGTGAAGATAATAGGAGTTGAAGGCTAAAGTTAGCCGCTCGGTGTCTTGGGGCCATCCGCTTTGTTCACACAGCTTACCCGGTAGCCTATGCTTCGGGTAATTGGTACTATGCTTCGGTTAATGGGATCTATTTGGTGGCAGAGTAGTTTTCATCAACATGGGGTTGAATGGGCCCATTCTCCACTGTTTGGAAGGATGTGGGACCAAGGGCAACTTGTAGTGATTTGGTGAGATGGCATGTTTAAGCAAGTTAATTATGATTATGATGGTCCTCGGTTGTTTTTATTGTTAGAACTGTTATATGGACTGAGAGGCTCTCCTTTGCTCATCTGTTTAGGGTACGTTGGCAAGGGTACAGAGATGGGCTCGATGACGAATTAGGTTAGGTGTTGGCCATCTATTCTCGAGCTGAGGTTTTCTTAGGGCTGGCCTGTCTCTTGCGTCTTAGCGCCGTGGTTCGTGATCCAGCTTTTTCTCGACCTCCTGAGCCGTTTGGGTGTTGAGGCCTTCTTAGGAGTTTGGGGGGCCATGTATGCCGTTTGTTTTGGCCTTCTGGCTTGACTGTTACTTTCGGATGATGGCGTTCCCTAATGATTGCTATATTGATTAAGGTTCTAGCTCAAGAAGCTATTTCCTATGTTCCGATGCGATAAATTATGATTATGATGATCCTCTGTGGCTTTGATAGGGTTGTCATATGGTTTGTGAGGTGTTCTTTCCTCAGCAGTCTAGGCTACACTGGTTAGGGTGTGGAGGTGGGCTCGAAGGCGGTTATGGTTAGGTGTTGGCCTTCTATTTTCGAGCTGAGGTTTCCTTAGGGTTGACCCTTCTCATGCGCCTTAGCACCGTGGTTTGAGACCCAGCTATCCCTGACCTCCTGGGTCGCTAGGGTTATGACGCCTTCTCAGCTTTTGTAGTTCTATTTGGGCTTCAGAGGAGTTTGGTCCTCGGTGGTTCCTTTGTTAGAGCTGTTATATGGTCTGAGAGGTTCTTTTTTTCTCATCTGTTTAGGTTACGTTGGCTAGGGTGGGGAGATGAGCCCGACGGCGGATTTGGTTAGGTACTGGCCTTCTGTTTTCGAGCTGAGGTTTTCCTTAGGGCTGTCTTGTCTCTTGCACCTTAGTGTCGTGGTCGTGATCCAGCTTTTCCCGACCTCTTGAGCTGCTTAGGTGTTGAGGCCTTCTCATCTATTTTGACGTTCTTAATTGGACTTCGGAGGAGTATTAGGGGGCCATGCAAGCCAGTTGTTTTGGCCTTATTTATTGCCTTCCGTTGTGAGCTAGGTGTCTATCTTTCCCTCCTTCCCTCCAGGAGAGCGTTCCCTTCTCACTCAGGAGAACATGGTTTAACTATGATGCTAAGTTTACTTTGGTAGGTTATGAACTCGGCTGTTTCTTTCAAATGATGGTGTTCCCTAATACTTGTTTTATTGTTTAAGGTTCTAGCTCAGGAAGTTAGTTCCTAGGTTCAGATGAGATAAATAATGATTATGATGTTCTTCATTAGCTCATATTGGTTGAGCTGTCATATGGGCTGGGAGGTGCTCATTTCCTCAGCTGTCTAGGCTACATTGGCTAGGGTGTGGAGGTGGGCCCAATGGCGATTTTGGTTAGGTGCTGGTCTTCTGATTCCGAGCGGGTTTTTCCTTAGGGCTGGCCTTTCTCTTGCACCTTACCGCCGTGGCTTGAGAACCAGCTTTCTCCAACCTCCTTAGCCGCTAGGGTTGTGACATCTTCTTAGCTATATTGCAGTTCTTTGATTGGGCTTTTGAGGAGTTTTGGGAAGCCATGTTTTGCTGTCTTTTGGCTGTTTATGTTTCCCAATGACGGTTGGTTATGTTATATTAGTGTTGTTTTTTCTCTTAGTGGTTTTGCCTTTCCTTACGAGTTATGCATGGAACGTGTTCTACTAGCTAGTATCCCCCGCTTTTAAGCAGGAGTTGGGTCATCTTTGTTTTTTTAGGACGTTGGATGTTTTCAGGGTTATCTTGGCTATAGGGAGCTTTCTTCCTACAAGTACTGATGTAATTACCTGGGGTATGCCCCTTGTAAACATGTACACTTTTTTTTTCTTTTATGTTACACTTAATTACCAAAAAAAAAAGAACTACAAGAGAAACTTTCTCTCAAAGAAAATGGTACTTCACTTTATTCTTGTCAAAATAATACATGGAGGCTCCTTTATATAGGAGAAGGTTGGAAGAAATTCTTTATTTCTAAGCAATGTGGGACAACATGTGCTAGCCAAAACTAAACCTAACTAAACCCAATACCCAATCATGGGCTGGCCGAAATTACTTAGGCCCAAACCCTTATTCTTCTTATAATAATTAAAAACAAAAACCTAACAAATTAAATAGTCCAACAAGCCCATAACCATGAATATTAAAATCCAAAATATTAGGTTGTGCTTCTCTCTGTAGCTTGTATCATATGAAGTAGAACAGGTTCTTCTTCTTGTGATCCCATCTTAAACGATGGATTCTTGTATAGTAAATTGGCATGCTCATGTGGAGGCCAGTGCAGATGGCCAGCACTGCCCAGCCCCACATACCCCCAGGGTTCGAACCCTGGGGTGTCAACCCCCCATTCCCTAACTTAACTACCCGAAAAAAAATAAAATTGGCATGCTCGGTCTAGACAGATTGCACCAATCTTTACATTGCGTCCTTGATCTTCTTTGCTCTTGATCTTGTGATTGGCCCTTTTTGGACTTGTAACGGATCTTTGAGACTCTGTCCACCATCTCTAAGATCACCTTGATTCCCATCAGGGCACATGTGAGCATCGTGGGTTTGCGTTGGACGTGAGTGGGGACGTGTTGGCTGTGTTGGCCGTGTTGGGTGTATGTTGATCTGGGTTGTGATGTGTTTGTGACTGGCTCTCCTCTAGTGGCTCTTAGTCAATGGAATTATGGGATTCTATTGATTGAAATCATGAAGAGGGGTGTTAGTCATTTTTCATTTCGGTTGGTTATGGCGGAGCCATGGTGGTTTGTTGTTGTTGTTATCCTCGAGGATGAAGTAGGTTGTTCTAGTGTGGCGTTGATGCGCGTGTGTGAGTGGTGTTTAGGCATAGTTGGGTGCGGGGCGTGTTTGGGCCCGTGGTTCTTTTCCTAAAAATGGGGTTTTGGAAAAAGATGGGGTTTTAGTGAAAACCGTTTTGTAGGAGGTGTAGAGTTAGCCTTTGGGTGGGTGTGAGACCCGATTTTGTTTCTTCGTTTTCTTTTTCACCCAACGATGACCGCTTGAGCGGTGGTTGAGCGCTCGAGCGGTGGTGTGGCAGAGACGTATGATGGTAGGGGACCGCTCGAGCGCTGGAGCGATGTTAGCCTTCGGGTTGGGCTTAGTTTTGTGGGTTGTTGGTTGTCCATGTGAGTGGATGTCGGTTATGTGACGGGTGGCGTCGTGATGTGAAGGATATATGTGGTTTTGTGCATTTATAACTTAGTTTTATTTATGCATGATGTAAGATGGAAATGTGGTCTTACGTGATATTGGTATGCACGTTAGCTCTGGCTGATGATGGGCGGAAACGTGGCCTGATGAATGTTAGCCCTAGCTAACGAAGGATGGAAACGTGATCCGATATATGTTAACCCTTGGTTAAGAATGCATGTGTGTGCGCGTGGTCCTAACGATGCACTTGTGTGCGAGTATCTGAAGGACGGAAACGTGGTCCTAACAATGCACTTGTGTGCGAGTATCTAAAGGACGAAAATGTGGTCCTGACGACGCAGGTGTGCGTGAGTCTGAAGGACGAAAACGTGATCCTAAAGACACGTGTGTGTGAATCTGAAGGACGAAAACGAGGTCCTGAAGAGATATGTGTTGGGTGTGTTGCTCATAGTGCATTGGGCGTCGTAGTGCATGGATTGCCTGAGTTAGCTTGTTGGGGCTTGTGAAAGTCAATTTAGATATGTATTCATGTGTTGCATATATATACCTATTATCTTTGGGACCCATGCGAGTTGTGTTATCAAATTGTTTCCTGACTCTGGTGAGTCGTGATCTAAACTGTTTTCAACTGTTTAAGGCTTGAAAGAGAGTCAAAAATTGCACCTCGTTTTTCTAGCATGTATAACTTATACTTTATGCTTGTCTAGTTTCTGCTGAGCTTGGCTCACGATGTGGGATTTGAAATTTTTTTTTTTAGGTACCGGTCACACAGGTTGATTTGGGATTGCTGGAGAGGAGGAAGAGTTGTAGTCTTCTTTTTTGTTCTTTCTGTTTCATGTATATATGTATACTTGTTTTTTTGGTGTTGGAACCGTGTAATGTAAGCCGTTTGACAATTATATACAATGCATGTATGATTTATATTGAGAGTGTATTCTCGGGTTGGGTGCTATGTTTGGTGTTTATAGGTGTTTCATGTGACCCGGAGTTTGGGACGCGATAAGCTTTCACCGTAGGACCAATATCCGCCCTCAATATACATATATATCTTCACGGACTTTCACCATAGGATCAATATTTGCCCTCATCATGTATCTTCACGAGCTTTCACCGTAGGACCAATATCCTCCCCAACTAATGCATCTTATGAACTTTCACCGAGGGACCAAAATTCACCCTAACATATAACCAAAGTTTTAACCAGTGCAGCACATATAGATATAAAACCAGAGCTTTAAATGTACCATGACCACATAAGATCACATATGACCACATATCCATCCTACCACATGCATGAATAAAACTACCTAGAGTTTTATAAGCACCAAAGCATGTAGAACCACTACGTTCCACATAACAACGCCACGAAACCCTTCACGACATCACATGCCACACACCCGACATAACCAATAACACACAGAACAAGACTTAACCAAAGGCCAACCTCAAACCACCCACAAAAAGATTCTCACCAAAACCCCATCTTTTCCCAAAATCACGTCATCCCCGAGGACGACAACAAAATAAACCACCACGGCCCCACCACGACCAACCAAAATCAGAAACGACCCACACCCCTCTTCATGAGTTCAGTCTATAGAACCCCATAATTCAATCGCCTGAAAGCCACTAGAGAAGGGCTAGTCTATGGAACCCCATAAATTCAATCGGCTAAAAAGCTGCAACCCAACCACCAAAACAACAAAATGCCCTACACAGGACATTAGTCGACTGGGTACCCCATCCAGTCGACAGAAAAGCTACTGGAAACCAAGAACCCAACACAGAACCAACTCAGTCAACTGAAACCCCATGTCCAGTCGACTGAACACCCAATGAAATTTTGCAAAATTCCCCAGAACACAGGTTAGTCGACTGAACCACCTGAACGATGATCCAGTCAACTGAACCACCAAGTTTAGTCGATTGAACCTAGGCAGAAACCGACTCTAAGCTACGAAAATAGCCACCAAACCCCAAATCAAAGCCTTCAAACTCCCTTTTCAACACACTCGAACATACCGTAGCCCAAGACCACTAGAGAACTTCAAAAGAAGCTCTCAAAACCTGATTCCATCCAACCGAGATCAACCAAAAATGATTTTGATCCAAGACTCGATGTATCGAAACATAACTCGATTTCATGCATTTTAAGATGGTAAAAACACACGCGATTACACGTAGCACCCTTATATGATATGAGAGTTTAGGATTCTACCTCGTTGAGTCAAAAACTCAAAGTCTCGATCCACGTGCAAAATTGAACTTTGCCAGAATAAAATTCTGTCCGGATAAAAGTGTAGCCCACCGTGCCAATAGCAAGATCAGCTGTTGGATTGTCGAAAATCGAGCCTCGAGCCCCCGATAAGTTAAAGAGAAGGCAGAGAGAAAAAAGAAAAACTTAGTTGAGAAGTTTTGAAAATATCTTTTGAAAATATCCAACGCGAGATATTTATAGGCCACAAAAATATCTTCTTTTTTTAAAAATTCGCACCACAAAACCCAACGATCCTGATAACCAACCCCGTATGCATCTCTAAATCGGAACATGCATAAAAACGCATACAAACATGCTATAACGAAAACGGTAAACACGCGTCGAAAAATGCCCAAAAAAGAAAATGGGTCAGGATCTCACAACTCTACCCCTTAAAGGAATTTTGTCCCCGAATTTCAACACGAGGTCAAAGGAAACAAATTGTCGATCACAATCGACACAGACATGAGAGATGGTTAGCCAAACCATTCCTAGGATATTGTCAAACAAGATCAGGCATCCTAAACAACAGCTAACTATCTCAAAGACACGTGATCTACAACTCACCTCAACCTCACATCCTCACCAACCGCTGTCTCAACACAGCACACCATCAACGGATTCTATCACTAACCCCACAACAGCTGAAAAGGAGAAACTTGATGCTCCCGTGTTGATGAAAACACTAGCCTAAAGTTTGCATACTCAGAAAGTACCTTTGCTCACTAAAGATCATTAGGCACCACCGGTGCCTTAGAGGAACTGGGAACTGTGAGCACATATGCTCGACCCTACGTCATGTTGGTCTGTCCACCATAGCCCGTCACTATCGGTTGCCGTACCGACTAAATTAAAGTACCCCCATCTGCAACCTGGGAAGTTTGAACTGCGGGATGTTGCTGTCGACCCTGCACAGACGAACCCTCTGGTGTGCCTACCGTGCTCGGCACACTCTCTCTCTCTGGGGACAGGTCCTGCGAATATGTCCAGTCTGGCCACATCCAAACCGATCGGCGGCCCCCTCTCCTGTGACTGAACCAGTACGGGACCCTAGGACTGCCTCAACTGTGGACCCTGGGAACCAACCCCGCATGCATCTCTAAACCCAAATATGCATAAAAATGCATACAAACATGCTATAATGAAAACAATAAACACGCGTCGAAAAACGCCAAAAAAAGAAAACGGGTCAGGGTCTCACATATTCGATTTGTATGTATATCTTGAGAATAGTATTTTTATGGTTGCTTAAAGAAAATAATTTACAAATTTTTTTTATAAATTTTGAACTCAAACCTTTAGTGAACGAAATTTATAGTTGATAACCTTTAGGTGGGAAGGTTTGGGGTTGGTTCATGATTCCCCGGGGTTCGGGGAGTGACACTACCAGTTCTGTTTTCTCTTTTTCATCATCATCTTCTTCTTCTTCTTCTTCTTCTTTTTTTTTAATATTCTAGACATTTCCATTGTTTTATCTCGAAGCTTCTAAATGATCCTCATTTAATTAACTAACATATATATATATATATATATACCTCCATAGCCAATGTCAGAGGCGTTTGTCTCAACTATTTTAAAAGCATTAGGAATCAGTAAACATAAGCATGGGAGTTGTTTTGCATGTTGTGTCCAAGGCTCTAGATTCTTTTTTAACCTTTGATATAATAATTTTGTATCTTCATGCATATCGTGATAGAATTCTTTAATATAATTTAAACTACCTAGGAATCTTTGTAATTGAGTTTTATTTAAAATTTCATCTGAAAATTTATCTGCAAATTCTATAGATCTATCGATTAGGATTATTGTGCTTTGATAAATATTATGATCAAAAAATCTTTTTTTGGTAATTAAATGTAACATAAAAGAAAAGAAAAGATTACAAAAATACAAGGGGCAAACCCCAGGCCTAACAAAACACCCCGACAAACAAAACCAAAATGAAAGAGGCTTTCGGCTAAACCACAACCAAACAGAACAACCAAACAACAAAACAACCGACCGAGGGACATAAACGGGAAGGCCTTAGATGCTGCCCCATAAAAAAGGGGAGGAAGCTAGGCCACCTAACGAAAAGCAGCAACCCAACAAGGCCACCAAAACCAAACAACGAACAGCCAACCACCTAAAATCGCAGAAATAACCACCAGAAACCAAACTCAAAAAATAGCAACATATATGAACGGGGGAACAGACCCTCAAAAGACCAACAGCAGCAAACCCAAAACAGGCAAAGCAACATCAGCCGCAAACAAAAATTGCAGCAGTAGAGAGCTAAACCCGCCCAACCAGAAGGAGGCTAGCAGCAGCAAACAACCAAACAAAGCACAAGCCCCAAAGAAAGCCAAATCGTAGCAGCAAAGGGCCACCAGCTAAGGCAACAAGCTGCCACCACAAAAGCCAAACCCGCAACACTAAAAACAAACCAAATGAAAGTTGTAGGGACATATACTATGGACAGCCCCCATAGATAGGATAACAAAATAAAATACACAAGCTAAAAGAAAAAAGGGAAAGGCTATGAACAACCCTCATAGCTAGGGAACAAAACTGTAGAAATTCGCAAAAGGAGAGGCCAACAGAAGATATCCAGAAGGCTTATCGTCGGGACTTCTTCCTTTTCGAATAGGAAAAAACACAAGACCTGAGATACATAAAGAACCCATGAGAAAAGAAAGCAGGGAAAAACACACACCCCCAGAGACCTCACGCTCTCCACACAAGTGTATCACTCTACACTCCAACAGAAAAGAAAGAAGCAAGCCTCACATCCACTGCTATCAAGGCCACTACACAAGACGCAAACGTAATTCAAAATAGTTAGCAAAATCTCGCATCACTCACTCAATATGGGAGGAACTCAGACTCTCCAAACAAAAAAAAAACCCAAAACTCACTGCTCCTAAACCTTCCACGGAGACCTGCACAACAATGAAACTTATAAGGAATAAGGATTAGAAACCTCACACACACTCGCACAATATAGGTGAAACACTCAGCCCTCCAAGGAGGAGGTAGAGGCAAACCTCGCAAACATCCATGCCTTATGACCATATTGCAGCAAGAAATAAAAAGTTAGTAAAAAGCATTATTGAAAAAGATGTCCATCACCAAGCTCTAATCACCTTGAATCTCTATATTAGTCTGGGACACAGGCACTCTTCTAAGGGAGGAGAGCCTCTCTCTTATCATCTCAGAGATCTCCCTGAACACAGCCTCCCAACCCTTTTTCTTTCCCTGAAACCTTCTAAGGTTACGCTCCTTCCAAATACAATAGACAGAGATGGAAAGCGCTAGTCTCTTAACGCTAGC
>JAUMHN010414365.1:0-13999 GCA_032360265.1 Heliamphora ciliata
GATCAAACAAAATTGTTGCAGCAAGGAACAAATGGTGTGAAAAGGGTGGTGCAATTCGACCAACCAGAGAGCGATGAAGGGAGTGTCTGCCGTTCACAAAAGACAAGCTCAATAGTCTGCTTTAATTGCAGTAAATACGGACATAGAGAGTTTGAATGCCCGCTACCAAGAGGAAGAAACTACAACATTCGTCGAAAGCGAACGGGCGATTCGGGAAGGATAATACAACTTGACCAACAAGAGAACCAATGGATAAGAGGCTTGCCTTCACAAGAGGAAAAGGAGTGTTCGTTAATGATCGAAAGTACGCCCAAATCTGCAAACTCTAAAATATACGTTAGTTAGATTTGTTGCGTTGTCCCGAGAAGGATACGCTTAAAGGATAAAGGCTTTTAGATTAGCTCTAGTCAGACAACTCCCGCACCACGAATAGGCGACGTGACCTTTGAGAATCATGTAGATATCGGTCTACGATGTTAGTAAGATTAAACAACTTTTTCTCCAAAATGTTAAACGTATCAACCCGACCTTATCCACACCCTCAATAACGAACAACTCGGGAACACAACTCCGAAGAGAAGAGATGCAAGTAATCATCTACAATCTTTCGCATGAAATTTCGAGGACAAAATTTATTTAAGAGGGAAAGATTGTAACACCCCGGTCTGAACCCTAATAGTAACCACCTATATTGTAACAACCCGAACCCTAGTTATAACAGCCCGAACTGTAACTACTCATGGAACGATCTAGCCCAAATACTAGTATTAGTTACGGTTAGTTGACAAGATCTTATGTCGCTTGAAGGATAGAAGAAACCCTAACTAAACCCGAAATTCTAATTTGACCCGAAAACCCTAAAAAGGCCGAATACTCAGAGGCAAAACCCTAACACTCAGAAAAGTCTCAGAATAGCTTCAATTAAGTAAATAATATAAAATAATAAATTAAAATTCAAAAATTTCTATAATTATGGTAAAATAACCATTTTACCCCTAATATAGTGAAAAGTTTTAAAAATCTAAAATTTAACACATGGACACTCAAAATCAGATATTTATATACAATTAATTAATAAAATATAAAATAACAAAAAAATTAACCAAATTGTCCTTGCGTGGCCGACCACCTACGAGAATGTGCCCAAAAAATTACTTTTTGCCTTTTTAAGTTTAAAAATGAGAAAAAAAATGTATAAATTAAGCATTATTTTGACACAATACTTTTTATACAGGCAATATATATAGTAATATAATAATATAGGTCAACAAAAGTAAACAAATAATTATTTAAAATCTCTACATAATAAATAAGTCAAAAAATTAATTCTAGTCAAACTAACTTAATTTAGCTTAAAAACCTACACCTATTTAATTAATTACGATCAAAATTATGATAAATTATGGAGAGACTAAATTAATTATAAATACATTAATATAATAGATTTTAGTAGGTTTAGATACTAAAAAAATACATAAAATTAATATTTTATACATTTTCTTCATAAAACGATACCAAAACATAATTTAATACATAAATTAATGCAAAAACGGCTTTTGAGGCTCCCCAAACAGCCCCAGCTAAATTCCCTTACTATCATAGTCTAAATATGTCTCTCTCAAATAGCCCCCACCTCTCATGCAACCAATAGAAATTTACAAAAATTCAAATTTAAAACTATTTGAAATAATTAATCTCCATTATAATTTTTATTATAAAAACACACCACAATCACTCTCCTCCTTCATATGGTATGGCTGAGAGGGTGAGAGAGATACTACAAAAACTATCCAAGTGTTCTAAGAGAAAAAGGAGAGAAGAAGGAAGGAAGAAGGAAGAAGGAAGAAGGAAAAGGGAGCCAAGAGGGACCAAGAAGCAAGCACAAAAGCAAAGGCCCATTCTTCTTCAATCTTTATAGCATCAAAAGATGTAAGAAACTCCCTCAAACCTTCAGGTACTCTCCCTTAAGATACCCCTCAATCCATCTCTATAACAAACTCTAAGAAAAAGAAATGAAGAATAACTCAAAAAAAGGCGTTGTAGATGCAAATAGTGGATTGTTATGGTAAGATTGTGCTTTGTATGTGTTTGCATGTGCGTATTCTTGAGTTTTATGGCTTAAACATGTTCTGAAGTTTTGGTTTATATGATTTTAAGACATGCATGCAAAGAAAACACATTAAAAATGCACACAACACAAGCTAAGCAACTAAAACCCTAGGTAACCTAATTTTTTGGGCTTACCTACTTTCTACCACCAACTTTAAAACACCATAACTAAATGTAAAAAAATAGTTTTAAAGTGATTTTTGTGTCCAGATTTATATTTTTGAGTTTTCTTTTATACAAAATTGATTTGAAGTGATTTTGTTGAGTTGAACTCCAGATGTGTCATTTTTTCTAAAGAGTGTCAGATCTTGACCACTCTGAGTTGTAGATCTAAAAATCCTAAGTTAGAGTGAGAACTGAACTTAGGTCAAAATATAAAACTTGTAGATGACATATTTATCTTTCTGTCCACCAAAACGAATCCAACAATATGAAGTCTTGATAGGTCAAAACACCTTCCAAAGTCACTGTTGAGATTCAGTGACTAACAGACCTCTTTGTCGCACATTTTTGTGAGATCCAAAACTCAATTGTTTTGAAGCCAAATCCAAAAGTGGTAAACATGAAAAATGTAACTAACATATTAAAATACATAATGAGTAAAAATAGCCCAAAATACCCTTGGATGATACCCCAAAGGTCTTAAACACTCTCTATTAAAAACACATTCTGCAGATCCCTTTTAGGCTGACTGAATCCTTTTTCTAAATTAGCTAAAAGCTTAAATTTTTTCCAAATAAATTACCTTAGCACAAAATATGAAACTTGTAAGGGACACCTTAAACTAAAACCTTATAAAAAATAAGAGCCATAGCCCTTGAATTGATGCCCCAAAACTGTGGTCAACAGAGACCTAAATTTTGTACTTTTCTCTGTAAAGTGCAGAATGATTTTCCCTAAATTAAATCAAATGATCTTTTTGCCCTAGGATCTAACCTTAGAGCTAAACATGAAAGTTGTAAGAAACATTTTTATCTAATTGGTGTTAAAATTTTAGAAATTAAATTTATGTCAAAGTCCTTCAAAACACTGTCACAACTTTAAAACTAGCAATTAAACTTGTACCTAAAATTGGCAAGTGTTCGAATGGTGTGTTACTTATGAGTCTTGAGTATGTGAACTTTATATGAACTTTGTGAGTAATTAGTATATGAAAATGATGCTTTTAATGAAATAAACTCATGCAGATGGTTCGATTCTATGTCGATTAAATTGTGGTTATGTCTCGCATGCTTGTACTTGATACTTTAGCAAGTTTTACCATGCGCCCTACCATATTTATACACTATGTTATGATTAATTGCACACGAGAAGCATATTGAACATCACGAGCATTCTTACATTTCATCTTGGGTTGTTGGAGTCCCTTTCGTTTCCTTCAAATGGGTTGAGTAACATGGAAATCATTTATTCAATGGTTGTGGATCTAGGACGTCCTTGGTTGCCATATTGATATTGAATTAGAGGTTTTTAATTATAAAAGGGGGATTTAGGCACCATGGGTTCGTCACTAGCTTTATTTAGACTTTGGATTGACGCTTAACGAGTATCCTAATACTTAATGTGGGACCGTTGGCCCATATAAGAGTGGCTGATAACTGGGTGGCCTGCCCCCACGCCGTTGCCATTAAGTAAAACGGTTGAGGCATGTAGCCAAGGCGAGCATTTATCTTTCGCAACAAGGCTAGGATAGGTTGAGTGATCAATATACCATCAAGTCTACTCTGTAATTTCCGGTGTGAAATTCATGATTCTGTTCTGAGAGTACTTTAGATTGGGCATCTGCATTGCATTTATCTGCATCACGCACTTGCACCACTATTCTTATATGTGCTTGTGTTGATTGAAATGGTAAATTGTCTACATCTCTGCCCCATTGAAATTGTATTGGGTATTATATAATATGTATTGTAGGATATCTTGTTGTGAATTTGTTAGACAGTTAAGGAAATTTACTTCTGGACTCCGGCTCACGACATTCGTGCCATAAATAAAGAAAAAGAACAGTTTGAGGAGGGTACATTCGTAGGAGAAGAAGACCTCGAGGAGCAAGGAGAGAAGCAGGAGCTGGTTAATCCCAACGATGCAGTTTGAAGGCGTAGGATGTCTACTTTTGGATCTTTTGTTCAATTTTTCACGGACAGATTATAACTTTTGTTGAATTTTTGGATGACTGTAATCATTAAATATTTGAACAAATTCTGAACCTCTAATGATGTAGCAATTATCATATGTAATTATGAATGTTCGGTTAGAATATATGTTCCTTATTTATAGTTGCGTATGTCCCGACGTGCCCGGAGAACGGGGCGTCACACGTTGGCCTTCTTCCTCCTACTTTATGGGGATGCTTTGGTGTTTGGGAAGAACATTTTAATTGATATGGTAACTTGTTTTTGGAGATTTACATTTTTTAGGGATTGTTTGTTTATGAGAACTGGGGAGTAGATGAATTAACCATTGAAGACTCGTGGAAAAGGCAAGTGGAAAGTGACTAATCTGCCGAGGGACAGCACGCGGGCATCTCAAATGGTTGGAAACGTTAAACGTAGGCTAATAAGGAATTACTAAAGAGTAAGAAAGTTTACCTGAAGAAGTAAAGGGCTGCCAGCAAAGGTAGTGGTCGCTCTTCGATGAACAGCGTCCAAGCCAATCAAGGTCTCAGCAAGTACCATCAGGACAAAGTCCTTTCCCGATCCCATCTGACCCGTAATGTCCACAAGTGAGTAGCTAACACGCTCATCAGAAAGAACAAAGAGACAATGGGCAAGAAGGTAGAAGCACAATGCATAGCGACGTCGCAACTGAAAGCCAAGGTCGTTGAGGTTGCCGGTAGGATGAAACCTCTCAGTAATCCAAGGAATGCCGAGGCAATCGCCAGATGTCAAGAGAGAAGCCTTCATCCTGGATAAGGCACATAGTTGTATTATCTACTGCCGATTAGAAAGGAAGAAGGTTGGCACGACTACAGATCTTCTTAGGGTAAGGTTCAGAATAGTAGCAAACTCCTTTATAGTGGGGCACAGTTCTTCAAGGCTGAAGCGGAAGACATGGGATTGTCGATCCCACAAGTGTGCGGCAGCCCTTAGCAGTGGCTCGTCAATCTTAACAGTTATGAGGGAGAATAGAGAGTTGATACCGAATGAGGCAAAATTAAGATGCTCGATATGTGAAAACCCTTCTATCCACAGAGAGAGAGAGAGAGAGCTATGGAAGGAAGCCATTGAAGTGAAAGTGACAGGAAATGGGGGACCCTAGTTCATACTTATAAGGCATGAAGAAACTGAACAACAGAAGGCTCGAAAAGGACCAAAGATGCTTACTACCGCCACCTTAGAGTGCACGATCGCAACATCTAAAGGACAACTACAACATCTAGTACATGGCCGCAACCTTTTGAACCATGCGACCGTGTCCTTATTCTTGACATTCCTTATGACCGCAAGGTCCTATCCATGTGACCGCAAGGTTGCGGGTGTACCTCTTTTTGCACCCTTTTGTATCTCTAATACTCTATGACTTCTTTCAGGCAAGACATTCATGTTATTTGCACATAAGACAATCATTTGTATAAGTTCAGACTGTGACTTGTGTAATGTAATCAAGATAATTCAAGATCTAAGGAAATAAAGCACTATCACATAAGTGGAAAAGTAAAAGGCTCGAATGTATATAAAAGTGTGGCAGGGGCACCCTAGACCATCATCAAGTGAACTAGGGCAGGTAGGCCCGAAAAACCAAATATCTCAAAAAGGGCCAGAACTATGAAATAAATAAAGTCAGAGGGAGGGGGAATCTCTCAACTCTCTCTAGTGCCTCTGACAGACTCGGTGGGAGGAAAGGCCAGCATCTAAAGGGCCAGCCTCTCACGAGTCAAACAACTCCTCCAGATCGTCGTTGTTATGACCGTCACTATCAGAAGAGGAAGATATGATTTGGAAATGGCTTCGAGCAGACGAAATAGATCCTCGAGTAAAGCGAGCTCGGGAAGAAGCATGGGACCCACAACCTCGTGTTGGCCCTAGAATTGGAACCTACGACTGTGCTAGGGTAGAGATTGGAGCCGGTAGCTATCAAAAGGAGATAAAGATAAGTATGAGATATTTAAAACACAAAGAACTAAAAAAGACAGAAGGTACTCACTATGGCCACTAGGGCAAAGGCAATGCCGGCTGCTCGTATAGTAGCATTCTGCTAATGAATTAATGCTCTCTGTCCTGATAATAGAAGCATCACGCGATCTACTCATACCTGATTAAATTTTGAAAAAGAAGATGCAGTTTGAGTAAACTAAACGAATGGGACAACAAAAGGGGAAAGAAGGTATAAGAATAAACCTGAGTCATGTCGGCTCTGAACTCTAAAGTCGAAGGAACCGAAACTAGAAGGGTAAAGGGGTGGCTCACTACGTAAGTAGGGACGTCCCATAGAATCTCTAGACCCACCACTCCTCCTCTAGAAGCTCCAACTCTAGCACCAGCAACAACTCCACTAGCTCCAATTCCAGCTCCATCAACAACTCCAGCAGCTCTAGCTCCAGCTCCATCAGCCTCCACTACTGCCCTTAGGGTTGTTGCCTCTCTCTCTCTCTCTCCCTCTCCCTTGGCTCTGCCTGGTCTAGCTGGTAAATTCCCTACAGCTTCTGGATGAGGACCCATCGGTCCCATCAGATGATCTCTCGCCCATATCATGTAGTCTCCAACCGGCTCTAAGAAAGCAGATGCCGGAGCTCCAACTACCTTCAACAAGATGTCAAGGCCGCCCATGAGATCTGTCTGGTGCATAGAAGAATGAGGAGGCATGGGGATCCAAAAATGATCTAAGCCTAGGGATTGCCAGACAACCCGCTCTTCTAAGTACCACTCTCGGCAGAACGAGCCCTCTAGCAAGATCTGCAACCCGGATGTACTGCAATTACGCATTACATCTATGCCATCCCTTTCCTCCATCCCCTGCCAAACATCCCAACGAACTTGTAAATGAAATATGTTATCCAATCAGATCAAAAAGCTAAGTTGGATTAGTGAATAGATCAGTGAACAGATTAGTGAACAGTGAATAGATCAGTGAACAAAACAGTGAAAATAGTTATAGTAATCAGAACAAAGCAGTAAATAGGAGATTGAAATTGTACCTGATCAGGATTAAGCCGGTCCAAAAATAGTTAAAATCTGTCTAAGCTCTTTTCCCAGGCTTTGTGCCCTTGAATCCTCTCGCCCACCTAGCCACTCGGGGAATGATTAAAGGATCCTCGTAAGGGTTAAACGGGACATCCAACCCGAGGAACTCATAACTCTAGAGCTACAAAAGAAAGGGTCAGGAGAAGAATAGATAACAGATATGTGAATGGAAGAAAATGCAATAAATAGAAATAATGATTTACCTCTCAAATCCTCCAGTATCTCGCCACGTTCAGCTCCTGCAGGATTTGGGTCACTGCTCTCATAGAGCCAAAAAAAAGTGACAAGAGCCACGCCTCCCCAGTCATAAGAGGCCACTCGATCTAGATGGAAGATTACCCAGTCATAAGAGGCCACTCGATCTAGATGGAAGATGGCTCCCAGGTAATACAGATGAACGATATTCTCTTTGTTTGCAAATAAGGAGACATCGAACAAGTACAGGAGAAAAAATTGGGAAACCCACTCGTAGTGGCAGGGCTCTGAATAGAGGAAATGACGAAAGTGGGTATGGAACAAGGAGTACCTGACGCGGCCCTAGTTCATTTTGGTAGGAGCAGTGCCTAAGAAGTAGGTGAGAGCCTCCGCGAACTGAATGATGGTGGAGTCGAAAGAAATGGGGTCTCCACCAACTCGAATGCCTGTGATCACGGTGAAGTCAAGTGGGGTCAGTGTGGCCTCGAATGTCATAAAGTGAAAAGTGTTGGTGGGGTCCCATCACCTCTCTGCTAGAGCAGTCAGCTAAACTCTATCATTACTGGTCTCACCCAGTAATGGTATGAATTGCGCAAAATTAGAAGCATCGATGAAGGCTTGACTAGGGGCTGGAAAAGCCGTATGCCACTCTAGTACCTCACCTAAGCCACCAAAGCCACGGATGTATCTGCCAGCCTGAAAAAGCAAAAAGAAGATGATCAGAAGATATAATAAAGCTGTTGGGAAAAAATAGATGTAAAAGAGAATGAAGAAAGAGAAATACTAAAGTCCTAGTGAGCTAGGCACCCTAAGCCCTGGTGCGCCAAGAAAATTCTTTTTCAAACCTTAGGTTCATGTGTGTGTGAGGATCCTTAGGTTTTCTAAAGCTCTAGTGAGTTAGGCACTCTAAGCCCTTGTGCGCCAGTCAAATTTATTTTCAAACCCTAGGTTTGTATGTGTGTGATAATCCTTTAGTTCTCTTAAGCCCTAGTAAGCTAAGCATCCTAAGTCTTGGTGCGCTAGGTAAATCTTTTTTTAAACCCTAAATTCGTGTGCGTGTGATGATCCTTAGGTTCTCTTAAGCCCTAGCGAGCTAGGCACCCGGAGCCCTGGTGCGCCAGATAAATCTTTTTTCAAACTCTAGGTTCGTGTGTGTATGACGATCCTTAGGTTCTCTTAAGCCCTAGCGAACTAGGCACCCTAAGCCCTAGTGCACCAGGCAAATCCTTTTTCAAACCCTAGGCTCGTTTGTGTGACATCCTTAAATTTTCTAAAACCCTAGTGAGCTAGGCACCCTAACTCTTGATGCGTCGGGAAATTTATTTTTCAAACCTTAGGTTCATGTGTGTGTGACGATCCTTAGGTTTTCTAAAGTCCTAGTGAGCTAGGTACCCTAAACCCTAGTACGCAAGGTAAATTCTTTTTTAAACCCTAGATTCGTATGTGTGTGACGATCTTTAGGTTCTTTTAAGCCCTAACGAGCTAGGCACCTTAAGCCCTAGTGCGCGAGGCAAACTCTTTTTTAAACCCTAGTTTCATATGTGTGTGACGATCCTTAAGTTCTCTTAAACCTTAGTGAGCTACGCACCTTAAGCCTTGATGCACCAGGCAAATCCTTTTTCAAACCTTAGGTTCGTATGTGTGTTACGATCCTTAGGTTCTTTTAAGCCTTAGTGAGCTAGGCACCCTAAGCCCCAGTGCACCTGACAAACCCTTTTTTAAACCCTAGGTTCGTGTGTGTGTGACGATCCTTAGATTTTCTAAAACCCTAGTGAGCTAGGCACCATAAAACCTGGTTCACCGGGCAAACTCTTTTTCAAACTATAGGGTCGTATGTGTGTGACGATTTTAAGTTCTCTTAAACCCTAGTAAGCTAGGCACCCTAAGCTATAGTGTGCCAAGTAAATCATTTTTCAAACCTTAGGTTTGTGTGTGTGTGATGATCCTTAGGTTCTCTTAAGCCTTAGTAAGCTCGGCACCCTAGTGAGCTAGGCACCCTAGACCCTGGTGTGTCAGGCAAATTCTTTTTCAAACCCTAGGTTCGTGTGTGTGTAATGATTCTTAGGTTCTCTTAAGCCCTATTGAGCTAGGCACCCTAAGTCTTGGTGCGCCATGCAAACTGTTTTTCAAACCCTAGGTTCATATGTGTATGATGATCCTTAGTTTCTCATAAGCCCTAGTGAGCTAAGCACCCTAAGCCTTGGTGCGCAAGGTAAATCATTTTTTAAACCCTAGGTTCGTGTGTGTATGATTATCCTTAGGTTATCTTAAGCCCTAGTGAACTAGGCACCCTAAGCCGTAGTGCGCCAGGCAAATCCCTTTTTAAACCCTAGGTTCGTGTGTGTATGAAGATCCTTAGGTTTTCTAAAGCCCAGCTCCTCAAGCACCCTAAGCCCTGCTCCTCAGGCACCTATATGTTTTCCTAAGCCCTGCTTGTCAAGCATCTATGTTTTGAAACACTATGTTTTAAAGGCCCTTTTTTCGGGCACCTTTGTTCAAAACCCTAGCATCCAGATGTTTGTCCCAAAATCTCCAGATGCTGAGGTAATCTGTTTAGTCTTCAATCCAATGTCCAGGTTTGTCCTTTTAATATTAACAATATGTTTGAATTGCATTTTAAGTTCCTTTTATTAATTTGATTATGATATTTGCTTTTAATTGGGACAATTGGTTACAAGTTCTTCAGTCACATACATCATATCTCAAAGTAACAAGGGATTCTAAACATGCATCTTTATTCAAGTATAAAGCTACAAGGCATGCTCCAATGATCTGAATTGAAAGAGAAGAAAAGTGGACTTACCGCATGGTTATGGCGGAAGAGATGGTCCTATGGCTCGCGGAGAAGAAGATCGGGAGCGACATCAGCAACCGGAGGCTCATATCTCTTCATCTCGTTGGGTCTCAGATGGTAAGGAGCCGGAGCGTAGTGACGAGGGTCAAAAGAAGTGGGGATCCCCTCACCAGCATGGGGATCCAAGAAGTAAACAATCTCAGCCTCGGTAGCTGCTTGCTTCACTGCTGCCTGATTTGCAGCTGCCCGTGTTGCGGCTGCCGCCTGTGCCACCTTATCTTGCTCCTCAGCAGCACGAAGCAAAAACCACTCAGCCTCGGTCGCAAGTATGTCTATAGTCCCCATAGAAGTGGAAGGCTGAGGTACGGTGATCCCACCAGCAGGAACACTAGAGCTGGCACCTCCTATGGCACCGAGAAAAGAGCTGTCAAAGGCGGAAGAACCTCACCGTGCCCCAAAGAAGTCATCACCATGACCGTGGCTTGCCATGTGGAGAAAATGAAGGAGAAGCTAAGGAAGTGCTAAGAAAAGTTTTGGGAACCCTGAGTCTTGAAAGAGTTCGAGAGAGAGGAAAAGCTAGAGAGAGAGGGTGGAGAGTGTGAATGAAGGCTGCCCCATGCGCCTGGGAGGTCTTTATGGCACCTCGACCTTGCTACCGCAACATTCAATGTTCGCGGTCGTACGATTTGGGAATTGTTTTGTTGCGACTGCAAGGTTCATTTGAAAAGATACTTGCAATCGCCACATGTCCCAATAGTCACATCGCAACCTAATTCTTTGAACCCGCAACTGCCAGGTTTGGATGTTGCATGCACGTGTTTTTTTTAATGATGGTGTTTTAGGTGTTATAATTATCACTTAGGACTTGTTAGGAAATTAAAAATATAAATAAAGATAAAATTAAAAGTAATATAAAATAATTGTCAATGTTAACATTTTTTGTTAAATTTTTTAACAGTAATTTAACAAAAAAAAGTATATAAAATTTAAAAATAAAATAAAAGAAAGGACAATATGGTTTCAAAAACTTTAGAGGAGATTCTTAAAATAAGGTTAAACCTGCCTAATTTACCTTTTTTTTAAATCTCACATAGACGCGATTCTTGCCGGAAATGTTGAACCGGTAACTCTGCCGAACCGGTAACTCTGCTGAGCCGGCTCTTGCGTACGACACAATAACATTACAGCTGCAACCTTCAAAATTGATTCCCCCATTTGGCGCCTCTCTTTCTCTCTCTCTCAAGTTCCTCTACTCGATCGTTGTTTTCTGTTCCTTGTGCACAGAATTGAGGCATAGTCTGGGGCGAGAAAGGTTGGCGATGGACACAGATGGACCTCTCGATTTCGAGTCAGAAGATCTACTTCTTAAATCCCCTGTTCCCACAAAAAGAAGGTTTTGTTTTATATTTCCTAGCTTGGAACTATAAATTTTTGAACTAATTATTTTCTGTTTTTCTCCTTTTTTTAATAAGAATTTGTAGCTGGGTGTTTACTGTTTAGGGTATTTCTTGTTGATATAACTACTATAATTAATTATTGGAAGGTTGGCTTACTTTGGGTTTTTTAATGCCTACTGAATTGAAGTTTATGATGTAAACCACTGCTTGCAATGCGTTCTTGTTATATTGTTTTCTTAACTACTCTATAAATTGCTGATTCTCTTTCTTAAGTTACAGAATCCTGGAGGAAGTCACTTTTGTAGCTAAGCAAGAGCTCAATACTCTGCTTTAGCCACTGTTTGGGATGTTCTTTTAAGAAGTTTAGCTTTTTTCTAGGTAAAAATGTGACAAAAAGAAGTTAAAAGTGTTTGGGACAATATGAAAAAGAGGGTTTTATAGGAAAAAGTGAAAGGCTAGAAAAGTTAGTGTTTGGGATAATATAGTTTTTGTTTTTTTTTTTTCAAATTATTTGACTAAATAACCAAATTGCCCCTCATTCATTTTTTTGTCGACAATACGACCACTGTTGGACATGCAACAATTCAAGGAGATATTTTAAAACGGTATAAATGGAATTTAGGTAACTAACAAGGGGTAAAATGGTCAGACGTTCAATTCGGTAGTTGGTTATTACACACAGGTGTTATGGCCAATTATGGCCGTTTTTTTTGCATGTCTGAAAAAGCCGAGCCCAATGGCTATCCCAGATGGGTCATCTTTTAAGCTGGGATTTTTGAAAAAAGCCACAACTTTTAGCAAGCCCAAACAAGGGCTTAATTGATGATCTAGCCTTTGTGATTTACTTTTTATCCAACCATGAAATGAAATTGGGCCCCAAGTACACACAATAACTTGTGGTTGAGCGACGATCAATAGTGTTACATGCCCAATTTGCATCAGTGAAGAAAATGATCACGAGGAGAAATGAACACAAAACCAATAGTGCCTTAATATAGCAGAGAATGTGCTTCACAACAAGTAAAATAAGCAAGTATTAGTAGGCTTGTGCATATACTGACAAGCACAATTAACAAAATAAGATATGTCTGGCCTGGTTATGGTAATATATTTCAATGCGGCACAATTAACAAAATAAGATATGTCTGGCCTAGTTATGGTAAGATATTACAATGCACCAACTATTCAGTGATAGAGATCATGTTGATCTAATAATTGAGTCGCTTTAGAAATAAGAGCATAAGGAAAATAGGACTTCGAAGACATGGGAGAAGTATGGGGTTTGCAATCCAATATGCCTACATTCTTGAGTAGGTCCATGGCTTATTTCTTTTGAGACAAACAAAAAACTAGTGGTATAGGGTAGTAAATACCCAAGAATAAGAGATATTACGAAGAGGCTTTTGGTCCAATGGTATGAGTGTTATACTTCCAAATGGGAAGTGAGAAGTTCAAACTTTGTCAAGTGCAAGGTATGGGAGTTGATTCGTGTATTTTCCGCTCAAAAAAAGAAAAACAAGAAAAAAAAAGAAATTACCAAGTTCTCACATATCAAAAACTTTATGCATTTCATCAAGTAGCTGTTGAATACAAAGAGAACTATTCTTAGTAACTAGGATATCGTCAACATAAATCAATAGATGACAAATTCATTGGTTTTGAAGACAAACCTATTGGGATGTGTGGAGCCTAATAAACACCGAGCATGGAATTCCAAAAGCCTGTGCTCGCAAAGCGCCAGTACTCTAGAAGCTGGTGCTCATTGGGTGCTCGTTGGGCGCTTGAGTGTCGGTTAGTCCAGCAAATCCAGAATAGAGCGCTAGCAAGGTGCTCGCAGGGCGCTCAAGTGCCAAACCACCCTGAGGTTTCTAGTGTAGGGCACTTGCTGAGCACCGCCGACGTAGTTCGTTTTTAACCAAGGGTTCCGTTATATCGTTATGACTGGTATTCAGCATGGTTGTCAAAATCGCGATCCAGATCGTAAGATCGTACGATTCTACGACTCAATTTTGCAATTTCAATCGAGATCGTATAATGAATCGCGTTCTGAGCAGGATCGTAGCAGAATCGTTTGGGATCGTTCGGGATCGTAGGATCGGGAGTGGGATCGTAGGATTGGGAGTAGGATCGTAATGTTTTGTTCAACACTTCAATTCTATTTTCTTGTATGTTACTTCAATATGGATCAATTTGTGAATGTTTATAGAACGCATCTTGTTTTTCATGGTAGTTTTAATTTGTTTTTGTATAATTAAAGCTTATTCTCCATGAATTTTTTAAAATTATTAGACTTTTTAATGTTTTGAGTATGATCTTACAATTTT
>JAUMHN010414375.1:0-13994 GCA_032360265.1 Heliamphora ciliata
GGGTCAGTTGACTAACCTGTGTTTTTGGAGCATTTTTGTGAGATTCCAGTAGCATGTATGGGTCGACTTGGTGGGGGTCCAGTTGACTGGGTCCTGTGTTGGGCGTTTTGTGTTTTTTGTGAGTTGGTTCGTTGTGTGGTGACCTTTCAGTCGATTGGGTTAAGGGGCTTGATCGAATGCTCTCCTCTAGCGATTTTTCAGTTGATTGGATTATGGGGTCTTGTCAATCAAAGTCACGGAGAGGGTATCGGTCACATCATGCGGGTGTTTAGGCACGGTTGCGTGCGTGGTATTGGTGCATCGTTGGGTGCAGGGGCGTATGGGTCCGTTGTTTGTTTTAAAGGTGGTTTCTGGTGAGAACAATTTTGCAGGAGATCCAGGTGTTGGTCTCCGAGTTAGGTTTTGGTTTTCTGCATCGTTGGTTGCCCTGGTGAGTAGACGGGTCGTTCGGGTGAGCGAATGGCGGGTGTGTGGCATGTGACGTCGTGTCGGGTAACGTGGCGTCGTTTTGTAGAATGTCGTGGTTATACGTGTTTCTGTGCTTATAGAACTATGGTTAGTTTTATTCTTGCATGTTGTAGGATGGGTATGTGGTCCTATGTGGTCATATGTGATCTTGAAGCACTTAAGGCTTTGGTTTGTATATAGATATGTGATTCGGTGTTATCCCGTAGTGTTCAGTGTTATCCCGTAGTATTCGGTGTTATCCTGTCATGTTTGGTGTTATCCCGTGGTGTGCGGTTTTATCCCGTGGTATGCGATTTTATCCTATGGTGTGCAGTTTTATCCCGTGGTGTATGCGGTTTTATCCCGTGGTTGTGTGTTTGAATAGGGATCTTTATCTCTGTGTCAGGACTGTTTAAGGCTTGTGAGAGTCGGTTCTGTGTTGTATGTGGGGCTCGTGGGAGTCGTGGCTCATAGGAGTCTATCTTTGCTGGTGAAGTATTGTACTATATGTATCAAGTTATTTTCTAGGCTCTGATGAGTCGTAATACAAAACCGTTTTCAAAACTATTTTCCATGAGGTTCTTGGAAGTCCTCGTATAAAAATTTTTTTTTTTTAACTATTTTCTTCTGAAGCTCGTATGAGTTCAGATATAAAATCGTTTTTATGGCTCGTGTGAGTCAAAAATTGCACCTCATTTTTGGAGCATATTTTCTTTATATTGCATGCTTATCTAGTATCTGTTGAGTTTTGGCTCACGGTGTGAAATTTAAAATATTTTTTAAGTACTGGTCACGCAGGTTGATCCGGGTTTGCTGGAGAGGTGAAAGAGCTGTAGTCTTCCTTTTTGTTCGTTCTGTATCATGTATGATTACATGTTTTTTTCGGTGTTGAAACCGTGTATTGTAAGCCTTTTGACGATTATATACAATGCATGTATATTTTATTTTGAGAGTGTATTATCGGGTTGGGTGTTATATTTAGTTGCTTGTGGGTGTTTCACGTGACGTGGAGTTTGGGCCGTGACAAAATAAACCCTTAGTAGTGCTGTTTTACAAAGGTTTTAACCTCATCTTGGCTTTATGGTTTTTCACCCGTTGTGTTTGGGCGATTTTGGTGGTTGCTTGTAGGCTTTTCGTATGACTCGGAGTTTGGAGCGTGACATTGTTCCTATCCAAATGTGAGATAGCCTATGCTTTAATAGAACGGGTCGTGTTGGGATCATTTAGATGATGCGTGCCAATCTAGATAGGGTATGCCGAGTTTAGATTAGATCTTATCCTCTTAATAATCTGTGTCAAACTTGTAGCCGTTAATGAACTAAGTTGAACTATTTGAATGAAATAGAATTTTAATGAAACTAAAATACTAGTTAGGGTGGATTCAAAGCTAGCTTAGGAATCTTCTTCTCTTATCTAAAATTCTATCTTTATTTTTAGTTTTATTTAATTCCAATTTTTAGAATAATAAAAACAAATAATTAAATCAATTTTTTTATAGACAAACCGGATTAACCTTTTTGTTAGAAAAATTATAATTCTGTTTTATAGTACCTGTTGGAACGATATCCGAACTTAACCACTATCCTATGGGTTAGTTGTTATTTTAAGCATTTAAATATTAATTTTAGTAGAGTACAACAATAAACTAATGTGGTTGAATGTATTTCCCTAATTGAATTAGTTTGGCATTTTTCTACCTTCGCCAAATAATTCTGACTTAATCCAATTTTAAATTTAATTCAAATAAACACCAAACTAATTGAATCCGGGAAATACATTGAACCCCATATTACCCCTAATCTCACTTTTCTAATCTAAATATCAAACATGTTCTAATGGCACATGTGAATATGGGATTATTTTTATAAGAATTAAATTATTAATGAAGATGAATGACTTATCTATAATAATACATAAAAGGAGAGTATTATTTGATGTCTATAGGGACCCAGACCCTTTCATTTTTTAGGATTCAATTAAAACTTGTTTTGAGATCTTCGATGGAATAGAAAAAAGTGTTAATTTTAAGAGAGAATTAAAAATTTAATCATGTTAATATTTGGTGATGATAATTGTATGCTTGAAATGGATGAGAACAATTATGGTGAATTATTGGGACGAGTTTTGAGGTGCTCGGATCAAAATTTGAGTTATATATATGATTATTTGTTCAGAGTGTCTACAGCGGGTGACCGCTCGAGCGGCCATGGCTCTGCTCATGCGAATGGCTGACAGACAGCTTTTAAAAGCACGAGTTGGGCTTCTTTTCTCATTCTCTCTTCTCCTATCTCTCTCTCTCTCTAAAACTCAAACCCGAATCCCTATAATCAAATTTGGAACTTCTTTGAGCTCCTCTTACCTTTTGTTGATGGATTCCTTGCGTTTTTCTCTCGATTATAGGTCGTTGAAGGATTAATCTACGCGTTGGAAGCTCCCTCATCACCGAACGATTGGTGATTTGCTTCGTTGGAGCTTGTTAGAGCTTGGTTTCTTATGAATTTGTTGTCTAAGATGTAGGATCTATGGCTAATCTTGATCTTTGTATGTATATGAGTTTTATATTTGTTAGATTCACATTAAATCATGATAGATATATGTTTTTGGAACCCTAAGTTGGGGGTTTGGTGATAAAACATGATATTAATGAGTTTAAGTATGATTTATGTTAAATCTACTTCGTTGTTGTTGTTAAAGATGCATCAATTTAGAAAATGAGGAGTTAGAGTTTTGGTTGGGTTAAACCTTGAACAAATTAGGTCTTTTTAGGTTGGTGAACTCAAATGATTAACTTAAATTGATTTTTGGTAAATTGGGGGTTGTGTTAACCTCCTGTATATAAATTTCATGAATTTTAAAAAAATGTGAAAACCAAGAAATGGTGGGTTAGGAATTTTGAACAAGTCATAAGAATTTGATAAAATGTGAAAATAACGTAATGATTGGTTGGGGTTTTTGGATTAATTAAACCCAAATGTAAAGTGAATGAAAACAAAGTGTGTTTAAATGGTTTAACCCTAATTGTGTGGGGTGTTGACAAGAGAAACCATGTATAGGTTAAACTCACATTGGTTTTAATCAAAATGATGTAATTAAAGTACCATATGAATTGATTGGATAATTAAGTTTAGGCACGAGTTGCTCCTCGGCGAAAGATCGAAAACTTGCGCAATGTAAGATAGGCCTTTTTTTCGGGTTAATTCTCGTAAAAGCATGCTATTGGGCGGCCCACCTATTGATATTTTTGAAAAAAATCAAAAATGTGTGCGCTCCGTGTCGGGCTATAGAATGGGGTATTTATCCATTGAGTCTCCCGTGACCCAGTTGTAATAACTATGCTTAGGTCTATAGGCGTCGTTCGGATTTTGGTATTTAATTAAATCTAGAATAAGAATTGGTTGGGGTTTGAAAAACCTTAGTTAATGGTTGAGAGTAATTGAAAGTATGAAAATCGTGAATGGAACTGGGTTTGCAAAACCTTAATTGAACAATTAGGAATTATGGTAAATGTGAAAGGTAATTGAAAATGTGAAAACATTGGAACAGTTTGAAAATAATATGGAAGTAGAAGGCTAAAATCATGGTATTGTGTTTGAAAATGGAGTTGGTTTGTTTATGAAAACACGGTTATGCAAATGAAAACTTGTTTGAAAAATTGACTTAGTTTTTGGAGAAGGCTATATGATACATTTCACATAACCATCATCGCATGCCATGCATTTATTCATCTTTAGTCTACTTTTTACGAGCCCCAGGCTCATGTTGTTTAAAACATATTTTAGGTAATAACGGAAAGTGTGTGATCAAATGAGAAAAACGGTCGCGGTGACCCCTCTGAGTGTTTTGATTAGAATTGTATATTGTTATTATAATTCATTTACTATATTTCAGAGTTATTTTTGGGTCGGTGGAACCCGTTATGTAAGGCCTTAAGGCCATATTCCATAAATTGTATGCATGAGAAGACGTTGGGTATGTATGTTGAGTTTGAACTCCTTGGCTTTCGTATGGAATTCTATGGTTTAAAATGACAGTTTTCAAGTTTTGCGAAATTGAAAATGATTTCAATGTTAAATGAATGCTTTCATTTCAAATTTTGATTTATTAAAATCTTGTTCAAAGGGTGAGAAAATGGGCATTTTTCAACACTTAGAAAAAATTTTAAGACTTTAGGTTGTTAGCTCTCGGGTACTTCACCGCACGAGCGGTGAGGAATCCGCCCGAGCGGACTCCGCTAGGTGGCATTTTTTTGTGAAATTTTGTTTTAAACAGGGATTTTTGTTAGGTACCTTTGGCCATTCCTTAGAAAACGAAATGACATATTTGGGGAATCGTTTACAATTATAATACTTACTGTTATTCTCATCTTTTATAAGAAGATTTGGCACCTTATTTCATTTTACCGCTAAAGAATCATTTTACAAACTCTTTAAGTTTGGGAGGTCCATAAATAGTGTTATTATCTTATTATCCACTTGAGTTTTTATTGTTTGAAAATCGGAGTGTTACAGTGTCACTTTAAATTGGAAGATGTATAAATTTTTTGTCTTTATAAAAAAAATATTCATCAAACTTGATGTCCATTACTTAATTCATAAATTATAATTACTCACAATTTAAAAATTAACTTTTGAATCATTTAACTTCTTTCTACTATTTTTGATTTTTAAATGCATTATTTTGCATACTCATGAGTATGCAAACTTCTAGTTATAAAAAATAGATGAATAAATGGACAGATATGATAGTATTATGGATAGGAATATAGAGAATTAATTATATCCAAATCATGTTTGGATTAAGGGAGTAGGGGTACCGAATTGAATTAAAAAAAATATTGGAACCTACTATTTCAGTTTTTGTTTCATAAAATAAATAATACATCATTTATATCACTGGATTAGTATTAATTATCTGCATTTATAATGCGTTTTTACCTTTTCTCCGATAGTCATGATTAAATCTATTCAGATTCTCTTATTCATTATACCTCATTTCGATTTCGAAATTTTGCAAATGGACATCAAGACTGCATTTCTTAATGAGAGTCATGACAAGTGTATATATATGATGCAACCAGATAGTTTCATAGAAAAGAGCTAAAAGTACATGTTGTGTAAACTTAAGAGATCTATTAATGACTTAAGAAGGTATCTAGATATTGGAATACTCAGTTTGATTAAGTCATTAAGTCTTATAATTTTGATCAATGTCCGGGTGAGTCATAATTATATGTATAAGAAGCGTGATGGAAGCATGATGGTATTTCTAGTACTTTACGTGGATTATATTTTACTCATCAGAAATGATGTGGGGGTGTTATCTTCGATGAAGGTATGGTTATCCAGCCAGTTCGATATGAAAGACATGGGAGAAATCAGTCATATCCTAGAGATCAAACTTTGGCAATATCGTAGGTAAAAGATGTTGGGCTTATCACAAGCCAATTATATAAATATGGTCTTTACTCATTTTAGCATGCAGGATTCCAAGAAATAATTTCTCTTTTTCAAGCATGGAATCACTCTATTCAAGGATCAGTATCCTAAAACAACTATTAAGATAGAAAAATGAAGACAATTTCTTATGTTTCGATAGTAAGAAATTTCATGTATACTATATTTTACATTAGACTGGACATCTGTTTTGTAGTTGGCATGGTTAACAAATATTAGATTAATCCAGAGCAAGAGTATTGGATAGTGGTAAAATATATAATCAAGTACCTGAAAAAGATTAGGAATTATATGTTGATTTACCAGGTAGATAGTCTAGTATTCTTAGGGTATAGAGACTCAAATTTTCATTCAAATAAAAATTCTGAAAATTCTACCTCAAGATATGTGTTTATCTTGAGAGGTGGGGAGCCAAAAGTTGGAGAAGTATCAAGCAGTTCCACATTACTGATTCCACTCTGGAGGTCGAGTATATGGTAGCCTCTGAGGCAGCCAAGGAGACTGTTTGGCTCAGGAACTTCTTGCTAGATCTAGATGTGGTATTTTTAATGCAATCGACTATTAAAATTTATTGTAACAATAGTAGTGCAATTGCGAACTCAAAGGAAACAAGAACCCACAAGAAAAGAAAGCACATCGAGTATAAGTATCACTTTATATGAGAGATCATGCAGAGAGGTGATATTGTTGTGATTAAGATTGTATTGAAAAACAACCTTGTAGATCCTTTTAGGAAGAGTTTACCAGTAAAGACTTTTGGCAGTCACATAGAGCGCATGTGAGTCAAATGTATGGCGGGATGGCTTTGAGTATAATTGGGAAATTGATTGTTAGTGTTGTACACTAAAAATCTTGTTTGGATTTTTGGTATTTAATTTTATTTTAATAAAGTCTAATTTTTTTGTTTTAATGAGAATATGTATAAGCAATGCATGCGTTTCATTATTTATTTAATATTGTGTATGCGTGTCTTTTATTCTATATAGTAATTAATATGATGTGTAGAGTTCGGCTTACACACGAAAGACTAGATTATTAGTTCTTGTAAAAATATAAGTTTTAGTTTGCAATCTTAAATGAAATTATACATATCATCGGTAGGGCTGTAGTACATTATTTTAGTAGATCTGTCTTGATTACGGGGAACGGTAATAGTCTTAACTATTGTTCCAACTCATTGTGCTAGTACACTTCATATTTATTGAATATGAGCGCGCTAGAATAATTAATTTTGTACTGACTATATAAATTAATTTATACCGCATTGCTATTATGAGTGCTTATACTCTTATTTCCGAAATAATTATTAAGCACACATATTTAATATTTGTTATTTTGATTCATTAAAGGATGCAATCTTTTATGAATCTATAATCCTAGTAAATTGGATAACGACATTACTTATTTTGTGAATATTAATTACTGACGGAATCCATGTCCCGAATAGGAATTGATGATACCTCCTTAAGGATGCATATATGCTTTGATTATGTCAAACTCTCTTGGTGGATTTTATAATCACACATATCAAATAAGTTAAACAGAAAGTCTTAAAAAATTATAGAAAAGGTCGATTAAATATAATTATCAGTATTTTAATTTAATCAACAGGTATCTGTAATCTTAACGTGGGAAAAATAATAAGTATTTAATAACAAGAACTCGAAAATTTGATTTTGACATTAAAGCCAATAGTGTAATTACAATTTTTTAGTGGTATAATTTGTAATTTATGTTGTAGAAAATTATTTTTGGATTGAAGTGAGTTTTTCTAATTACATTAAAAGCCTGTATCTTATTTACTCTTTAAGTCCCTACCATAGCCTATATACATGTCATCATAGCCCTGGCCATCAGTACGGGTATCACATCAAATATTCTCATATTCCCTAGGGTTTTCATGTATTGTAAAAACTAAAGAAAAAGGAAAAGATAGCCAAACAGAGTTTGGAACACAAAGGATCTATACCCACACTTAGTTTGTGTTTCGACGTTCAGCAATACGGTATAAGATCTAAGTTAGATATGAGATTGTCGACTTGCCATGTTAATCTTCATATTCAAGTTCAATTGTTAAAACGTGATCAAACCAGAAAGATCGCTCATGTATAATTCCTATTCTGCCTTGTGGGCATACCGGGTTTCAATTTTTAGGAGTTTAGAAAAACTTATTTTTTTTCGTACAGATTCCGTCCAAACAGTTTTCCCGTCCAGACAAACGTATCGACGCTGGTCGGTTTCTTTTGTTATTTGTTCTTTGTCCCGTGTTATGTTTAATTCAATTTGCACGCACCATCACTGTTTCATGGGATTCCAGTCCCTTCAAGCAGAGACGTGGAGTTTGATGAGACATTTATGCTTAATCAATATAACATACAGTTGATGGCGAGGTCAAAGAAAAAGCAATAATTAAGGTGGAGCCTAATGAGAACAATTCATCTAGTGATTCAAAGATTGGTGATGCAAGTCAGCGGCGAAACAGAGAGACGAGTCTTACATAGTGGCTAATGGTAGGGAAAAGCGGACCCACAAAGCACTATTATGGATTTAACGATATGGTCAATTTTACTCTAATAGTTGGCAGTAGAGATCCTCTATTATACAGGTAGGCTACAAGAAGCTCTGACAGAGGTAATTGGCTAGTAACTATGTTAGAAGAGATGGACTCACCATAGAAGAATAAAACCTGAGAATTAATAAAATTGCCCAAGAACAATAAAGTTTTTGGTTGCAAATGGATATACAGGAAAAAGGAAGCAGTATCAGAAAAGAAAAGTAAAACGTACAAGGCTAGACTAGTGGCTAAGGGTAGAAAAGGGAGCTTACTATACAACGAGATTTTTTTACCAGTTGTGAAGCACACGTTAGTTAAAATTATTTTGACAATGGTGGATATGCATGACATAGAGTTAAAACAGATTGATGTGAAGACCGATTTTCTTCACGGAGATTTGAAGGAGCAAATCAACACGTAGCAACCTAAAGGTTTTGGAGAACTCGACAAGGAATACTATATCTCCTTATTGAAGAAATTCTTGTATGGATTAAAGTAGTCTCCCAAGTAGTGGTACAAGTCATTTGATTCATTTATGGTGATGCATGAGTACACGCATTGTGAGTATGACTGTTGTATCTATTTCAAAATATTTGATGATGGTTCATACTTCCTGTTATCTTTGTATGTCGATGATGTGTTAGTAGATGTAAAGAATAAGGATGAACTTGCCAAATTGAAGAAGTCATTTAGTAGTGAATTTAATATGAAAGATCTTGAAGCTGCAAAGAAGATCCTTGGTATTGAAATTCACCGTGACAGGAATGCTAAAAAACTATAGTTATCTTGGAAAGGTTATCTGTGGTCAGTGTTATTGTCACGCCCCAAACTCAGGGTCACATGAAACACCCAACAACAATCATATAAAACATCCAGCCCATCACGCCCCAAACTTCGGACCACGTGAAACACTCATAAACAACTACACAAGATACCCAACCCGAGAATATACTCTCAATTTAAACCATGCATGCATTGTAAATAATCGCCAAACGGCAACATTACACGGCTCCAACGCCCGAAAGACATGCTATAAGCATACATATAACAAAACTAGCAAAAGGAAGACTATAGCTCTTCCACCTCTTCAGCACCTGCAGATCAACCTCCGTGACCGGTACCTGAAGAAAGCAAAATCCCACTCCGTGAGCCAAAACTCAGCATATTCTAAACAACAGAGGCAGTATAAGCTAAACATGCTCGATACACGAAGTGCAGTTTTCGACTCTCTTTCAAGGCATTAAAAACGGTTTTAGATCACGACTCACCAGAGCCAGAAAAACATTTCACATGCAAGGGAAAGCGAGGATACAAACTATTTGTCGGCTCATTAGAGCCCTGAAAATGATTCAAGTATAACGACTCCCGTAGGCCGTTAATACAGTATTTCGACTTCCGTAGGCCGATAATACAGTTTTAAGAAAATTGGTCTATTCGTCTCAAAATGCAATACATGCAATCCATGAACACGTGCCTCTTTAGGACCTTGTTTCAGCCTTCAGATATCGCGCACACACACACACACACACACACACACGCAACCCATGCACTACATATCTTCACGGACTTTCACCGTAGGACCGCAGCCCCAACTAATGCATTTTCTCGAACTTTCACCAAAGGATCGCAGCCCCAAATACATCAGCTTTCATAGCCTACCTCATTCACCAGCTTTCGCAGCCTACCTCATTCACCGGCTTTCACAGCCTACCTCATACACCCACACACGCACACGTGCATCAACAACCAGGATTTACATCTACTGGATCACAGATTCATCAAATCTATGTCATACACATATGCAAACCTAATCCAGGAATTAATGCATATAACCATGTATTAACACGACGTTCTACAAACCATGTCACATGCCTATAAAACTCTAGGTTTTAAATCATGAACCACGTTACACATAACAATTGATATCCCAACCACGTAATCCACTTACGTATTCTGTACATAAATAAACAGTTATAAACATGCACATAACCATATAAAACCACATCAAGACGCCACCCGCCCAAAACAATCGACATCCACTCACGGGACAACCCACACGACCACCACAGACCCAAACATTCCCAGCATGACCATCACAGGCCCACGGCGCTTACCCGTGCCAAAACAAACCCAAAAGCAAACCACGCACCTAACCGTGCACCAACAAGCTGCATCTACCATGCACATAGCCCACGAGGGCAACACTCAAACGCACACCCGAGGCCACGACACGACCCCTGAAACCACCACACAACCGACCAAACCCCAAAAGGAATCCATAGGTATTTAAATCAAGTAATTCCCATAAATTAATCAATTGAATACTATAGGACACCAATCGAAAATCAAGGAACCAACCCAAAACCACCAAAACACATCCCAGAGGTTCAGTCGACCGAATCCCACCTCCAGTCGATCGAAGCCCTCGGTCCAGTCTACCGAACCCCTCGGTCCAGTCTACCAAACCCCTCGGTCCAGTCTACCGAACCCAAGATCCAAGCTTCAGTCGACTGAACCCCCAGGTTCGGTCGACCGAACAACGGTGAAAATGGATTCCGAGCTACGGGTTCAACCCTCCAAACCCCGAATTGAAGCTTCCGAACTCCAAACTAACATCCGAGAACACCCCCACGCCTAGGCCTAACCCCGAGACCTCAAAAGAAACCCCCGACACCCAATTTCATCCACCGAAATCATCGAAACAAGGTTTTAAATCCAAAAACCCAACTTTGAAATAAACGCAGATCTACAGTAATCTACCAGTTAAAAACACACACGTTTACCCATAGCACCCTTATACAGCAGTAGGGTCTAGAATCCTACCTCGGTGAATTCAAAACTCGATACCTCGAATCAGGTGTAAAATCGAGCTTCGCTGAATCAGAATCTGATCGGATGGTTGCGTAGCCCACCGTGCCAAAAGTAAGGATCCGCTGTTGGATTGCTGAAAATCGAGCCCCAAGCCCCCGAGAACTTAGAGAGAAGGCATAGAGAAAACTGGAAACTCGCTAGAGAAGTTTTAGAAAATATTTTTATGAAAATATCTAACGCCAGATATTTATAGGTCTCTAAAATATCTTTTTTTGAAAATTTTTGAGATTCGTGCCACAACGGTCCACGGCCCCGGGAACATATCCCGCATGCATATCTAAGCCCAATCATGCATCAAAAGCAGTAAAAACATGCTACAACGAAAACACATAACGCGCGTCCGAAAACGCCGAAAAAAGAAAACGGGTCTGGGTCTCACAACTCTACCCCCCTAAGAGGAATTTCGCCCTCGAAATTCAACTCAAGGTCAAAACAACCAACCGTCGATCGCAATCGACACAGACACACGAGATGGCAAGCCAAACCATTCCTAGGATATAGTCAAACAAGGTCAGGCATCCTAGACAAAGGCCAGCTATCTCTAGGACTCGGGATCTACAACACTCCCAACCTCACATCCTCACCAGCCACTGTCTCAACACAACACACCATCCACGGGATCCATAACCAACCCCAAACAGATGCAATGATGAATCTGACCCAGAACCTGCAGATTCAAGAAGTACCTCTGCTCACTAAAGGCATATCAGCATCCTCCGACACGACCGGTGCCCTAGATGAACCGCGAGCTGCAAGAGAATACACACAGGGCAATCCCATCCTGTCCTGCCCGCCAGTACTCGGCGCTGTCGGCTACCGCACCGACTGAACTAATATACTCCCACCTGCTATCCGAGAAGTCTATACTGCGGAAGGCTGCTGTCAACCCTACGCATACGAACCCATTGGTGTGTCCTCCCTGCTCAGCGTACTGCCTCTCTGGGGACAATTCCTACGAATATATCTAGATTGTCCACACTCATAGCAAACTAATGGGTCCCTCCCCTGCAGCTGCACTAGAGCCAAACTCTAGGATGGTCTCAACTGTAAACAATCCACCGCACGATGCCCCGGCTGTCAGCATCAAAAATAGGTCAACTCCCGCTGCTCCGGCCTCCCAAACGAAGCCACAGATGGTAATGGTGCTGAAAATTGCTGTGGTCCAGATGGATAGAAACTAGGACCAGAGGACCTCTGCCTCTTGTTGGCACGCCCAGCTGTCTGTGCCTTCGTACCGCCCTGTGATGTCGTGGCCTCCCTCGAAGCTCAAGTCTCAGCCAAAGCATTCTCAACCCTCGTTGTCGCCTCCACTAGCTGTCTGAACACACGATATCCCATCACAGCCACTCGCTCCTTGATTGCCGGTCTCAAGCCCCGCTCAAACCTCATAGAGAGTAAGTCATCTGTGCACTCCACCTCCGGTACAAATCGAGACATGCTCGTAAACCTGATCTCGTACTGCATGATGTCCATGGTCCCCTGGGTAAGAGAATAGAACTCCTCCCTCCATAAGTTCCTCCTCGAAGCTGGGAAATATCTCTCCAGAAAGACTCGTGTAAAAGCTGCCCATGTGGCCTCCACTGTAGTCCTGGCATACCTCTACCACTGATGAGCATCACCTCTCAGCTGAAAGGTGGCAAAAGAAACTCACAACTCATCCTCCACAATCTGCTATGTGTCCAGGATCCGAGTCGTCAACTCCAACCACTCTGTCGCCATAAGAGGATCGGGATCTCCTGCAAAGGTAGGTGGATCCATGCGTCTAAACTCCCGCATCGTAACGGTAGCCCTCGCCTCAGGCACCCTCTCCCTAACAGGCTCACCCCTAGCAACCAGCTGCTGGATAGAACCAACCAGCACACGTAACAGCTTCGTCACGTCCATCGGTCCTTGGGGAGCATTAGCATCCCCAACATCAGGGACAGGAATATCCCCTTGGCCAACACGGGCACAATCACAGCCTCGCCCTCTCCTCGCCGACATCACGTCTATATGAAAACAAAACAATATATAAGACGTAAGACATCGCATGAATATAAACGCTAAACACTTAGCATGCTATCACGTAGTCACATAGGTTCATGCTAAACAACTCCACGTATACCGAGGAGAACCAACAAGAATGACTCGTCAATCTGGATAACCTACTTAGATTCCCCGATAAAAATCACGTCAGCTAAACGCGTTTCTAACTTGGCTCCCAAATTTGTTAACCCAAACGCCCAAAGGCAAGACTATCACTCCTAAGATTCAACTCCCATGCTCACATATACACATCGTCCACATATCTAACATGCTGACACGATCATGTGATTAAAGCATATAAACATATGCAATCAAGCACACGCAATCAACCTCACACTGTGATGCAACCTCTTCCCACGTCTCATAGGTATTCGAACCCAGAGCTTTGATACCAAGTTGTCACGCCCCAAACTCCGGGCCACGTGAAACATCCATAAACAACCATACAAGATACCCAACTCGAGAATATACTCTCAATTTAAACCATACATATAACAAAAGACAAAAAAGAAGACTACAGCTCTTCCACCTCTTCAGCATCTGCAGATCAACCTCTGTGACCGGTACCTGAAGAAAAGCAAATCCCACACCGTGAGCCAAAGCTCAGCAGATTCTAAACAACACATGCAGTATAAGCTAAACAT